>PVJX010007176.1:0-72585 GCA_004027295.1 Dolichotis patagonum | reverse complement strand
CAGAAAGATAAATCAATGATGGAATAGGATTGTGTACACATCCATGGAGAAAAGCAAAGGACAGTCAAAGAAACTAATCGTTTTTAATCTCTCCTTTATAGGAGGTTTTGTGTTTAAAGTCTCATCCCTCTAAATTACTTTCCTAAAGAGCAAACCTTAGAGTCGGCTTCTGACTGTTAGATTTTGAATAGACCATGTTATTCAATGTTTCTCTATATATGCACAAATAACAAAATAAGGCATTATTGACATTCTAAGCTGGTAAGCATCAAGTGCCAAGGAGAATAAATATCTCGCATGCCACTACAAGAAGCATAAAAATATACATCTATTTCATCCGTACTTTATCAACAGCAACCACCTAAAAGGGATATGATACAGTTATATAGAAGTTCTGATAGTTTCTTTTTTTTTTTGATATATGAATGTATGACTCAGGTGTATTTAACAATTATGGCATATTTCATCCTTTTTTAATCAAAATAGTTTTCATGGCCCAAAGCTTTTATGAAGCATCGTATTTTGGAAAATACATTTTCTTTTATTGACTTTTGGCAAAGAAAATTCACTCACATTTTTGATTTATTAAAATGCTGTACCATATACTACCTATTTAAGGTTTTTGTTTCATTTTAAACATTCTTTGACTTTTTTTAAAATGTGTTCATTGGGTGTCCATTTCTTTACTCAAACTTGCCTCTGTCCTTTCTTCTACCCTACAAATATTAGACCCTTAAGGCTTTTTAGACCTTTCCTTTAGATATCTGCTGTCTCTTAAATTAAGTTATCCATTACATTTTTCTCCCTTAATACCCAAATGCCAATCGGACCACATCAATAACATCTGTGATTCTTACTCTACAGATGGAAAATCACCACACTTGAGAAAGGCCTAAGTAAGCTGTCTTAGTTACTTTTCAATCTCGTTGCTGAGACAAAATGCCTGCACCCAACAGGAAAGAAGGAAAGGTTTATTTCTTACAGTTATTGGAGGTTTCAGTCCATATTCAGTTGGCTCCAAGGCAGTGCGGCATTTTAGGCTGCCATTCATGGCTGCTGCAAAAAGCAAGATGCGAACCAGCAAGAGAGCAAAACACACCTTTTTCCTGCCATTACATCATATACTGGTTTCACCCTGGGCGGGTCAAACACTCACACCACCAATGTGAGCGTTAAACAACAAACCAATCACAAATGCTAGATTTTGTCCACTCCATAACTCATGAGGCTTGGGGGCCACTGACATAAACCATGACAAAATCTACATGCAATAGAGATACATAGCAAAGACTGATAATTATAGGTTTTTTTTCTTGCAACCTGACACATTATCATGGTTTTGTTATAAATGGCATCAATGTCAAGATTTCCAAATGCATGTCCTCCACGTACAGCTCTTCAACGAAATTCGAGCCTTCATTTTCCAGTGTGCTATCTATCCTTGCAAGATTGTGCAGGGAGTTTTGCAAACTATATTATCATGTATCACATGCCTAATACGGTGCTGCCCTCTTTGCACATATCATCTTGTTCACTCAGTGTAGAAACTTTATGAGGTAGCTGTTATGCAACCCAAAGATATGACTTAAGACACATCCTACATTTTACAGTAGAGGAGCCAGTTGACTTGACAACATGACTATTGAGTTTTATTTGTAATGCAATGAGGTCAACAATGGGACACTGGAGTTAGCTGTTACTCTTGGTTTGTTTTCTCAACCACAATGGTAAGGTCAATAGAAGACAGAGGCCCTGCTGCTCTTCAGACACAAGGAGGAGCAGAATCTTGAGTGCCGGAATCAAGGGTGTTGCTACAAGGTGAGCATTTGTGTCCCTATAAATCTTATGTGTTGAAATCCTAACCTCTAAGATGACGACATTGGATGTGGAGCATTTGGGAGATGCAGCCAACATCAAAACATTAGAGTGCTTTATAAAAGAAGCCTGAGAGAGGTCCTTTTTCCTTCCATCATGTCAGAATAGTGAACAGTTTCCACTAACCACAGGGTGAGTCAACTGTTGACTTGAACTTGGATTTAATAGACTCGAGAGCTGTAAGAAATAAATTTGTACTGTTTATAAGTTTCTCAAGGTGGAGTACTTATGTACTGCAGCCTAGAACTTTGGTACTGAAGGGTAGACAGGTTGCTGAAACAAATCACTGAAAATGCAGAACTGGTTTCGGTACTGGGAGAAAGATAGAGAATTGTACAGTTTTGACATATAAGCAAGAAAAAGGCATTACAATGAACAGATAATTGGGGATTATTCTGAGGAAGACTTAGAGGGAGAGGAGAGCTTTACAAAAAGTCTTAACATTTTCAGTTATTATTTAAATAATTTTAAACAGGACACTGATAGAAAGATGGATAATGAAGATAAAGAATTTCTGATGAAGTGTCAGATAGTGAGAAGGAACATGATACTAACATGTATCATATATCATGTATCATGAATATGATACTAACATGTATACATGTATCATGTACAAACAATAGATATCCTCAGTGTAAAGTGACAAATTCAGTTGACTAAATTGTGTTTTATTCTAGTGTTTTGTGGAAGGTACAATTTACTAAAGATAAAAATAACTAACTGTAGAAGGTATGTTTTGTTTCTCTTAACTGCTTACAGTAAAATGTTGAGAAGAAAGAAGTAATTTAAGAAAACAATTGTTACTTGAATTGGAAGTAGAATTTCAATGTTTCAAAATTCTCAGATTATCTGTACTAAAAAGGAAAGAGAGCGAGAGACACAGACAGAGAGAATGCCCTGTTCAGAGAAAAACATGAGGGGTATAGGCAAATGGCCATCCGATAAGATTAATCAGTCATCTGAACATATATCAAGACATATTGTTCAATGCAGGGAAAGAGTGACCATGAAGTGAATTAAAAACTCATCAAGGGTGCCCATTGGCCCATTATTACAGGCCCAAAATGCAAGTTTTAGTAAACATAGGGTCAACACAGAAAGCTCCCCAAAGGACAATGCCTATTGGACCAATGCAGGCAGATTTATCTCCAAAATCCCATTCCGATAGGGCCGCTGGCCTATGGTTCCAGCATAGGAAGTTCTTGGGGACACAGCCAAGGCACAGAGCCATGAGAGGTTGTGTTGTCAAAAAGGACTACTTTGTGGATGAGAGCCAGGTATAGCTGCTTTCTTGAATCCCAGTCCTTGGCTGACAAAACTGTTACAGTTCCAACATTCCCAGAAGCCACAATTACCACCCTAGCATGTCCAGATGTACCACTGTAACCTAAGTGTACCTGGAAGGCAGAACAATGAGCCAGACAGAATTATCATTGCACCTAAAAAATGTAATGTTGTCTGTCCTACTGGGTTTGAACTTGTTTGGCATTAGGGACCTCTTTCTTCTTTCTGCTTTCTCTTTTGAAGTGGAAATGACTGGTCAATGCTGGCTCCATCATTGCATCTTGGGAAAATATTAACTTCTTTGGTTTCACAGTTTCATAGTTATAGAGCAATTCATCCAAAAATGGGCTATAATTTGAGTCTGCCCCATGTCTGATTTAAATGATATTTAATCAGATGAGACTCTGGGCTTTGGACTTTTGCATTGATGCTGGAATCAGTTAAGATTTTTGAGGTGATTCAGATGGAATTAATGTGTTTTGGATATAAGGCACACATGGATTTTAGGGAGTCAGAGGCTGAAGACTATGGTAAATATTTTGTTTCCCCAAATTCATATGTTGAAATCCTAGCCCTTTTGGGAGGGAGTCAAATCTGGGTAGGCCCTTCATGAACAGGATGTCTTACCCTTTCTGCCTTTTGAAAACAGAGCAAAACAACTGTAACTATATTTGAATCAAGTAGCAAGTGTTCACCAGACACCAAATCTGTTGGCATCTTGATTTTGGACTCTCGGCCTTCAGAACTCTAGGATGAATCTCAATTGTTTCCAAACCATCCAGTTAGCTGTATTTTGTTAGAGCAGCCCAAAGAAGCTAACACAGGTAACCTAATCAATTCTGAAGAGAAAGTTTAGTTAAAGGGTTATAATGTTTGTTAGGATGAGTCCATATAGGTCTTAGGAAAAAAGTGACACTGTAGAATTAAGAGTAAATGACTCCCACTGTTTGTCTAGCCCCCATGTTGCTGGTAGCTGAAGACTAGAAGAGGAGCTATAGATATTTTCCCTTCTGAACATTTCATTTCTTACTATAATTCTATAAGTAACGGTACAGCCATTACAGAATTTTACAGATGCAATTGTCAAGACTGATAAAAAATTATCATAGCAGAACTAATACTCATAATTGAAACCTTTTAATAAAGACTTCCATTCTATCTATGTTTGACTCATGAAGAAAAAAATTGGTGGGAATTAAGAGGTAATCACATGTCGGTTGTAATGGGAAATAATTTTTAGTGAAAAATAGTAATAAAATGATTTATTCACAAAAGTCATCCATAAATTCTCTACTCTGAGTAATCTTTTCCTGAAAAGTGTTTTCAAGTAATAATTTGTTAAATGATTTCTTGTCTTAAGCCATTGGTAACAGTGTTCAGTCCATGGAAACCAGTATGCCAAAACATTTACTTTTTGTTTCAGAAATTCTGATAGTGTAATTATGAGACTTCTTGTAAATGTGTAATTATTCCAATCTTTTTAAAATTAATAATTCTCATATTTGGGTTTATTAGTTAACTACTTTTTATGCAAAAAGACAAACAAAGTAAAAAAGAAAAACTTTTATCATTTTTCCTTGTTTGCAACTAATCTCAAAATCATTTATTCCTGGGAAAATGGAATGCTTTAACTCTAAACAACATTTATTATAATATTTATGAACATTTTCACTCCTATCAATAGATACTTTAAGTAGCTGTAGAAATGACATCAATCACCTAGCAAAGGGGCTCTGATTAGCTGCTTTTTTATAAACGAAGTAATTGGGAAAGAAGAATTTGACAATTTAGTTAAGGTGTAAATCTAATAACTAGCTAAACATGGGCTGTCTCTATTGAAAACTGCTTTTATTCTAAAATTTGATTTCCAAATAATTTTAATTTTTTTTCAGAAAGATGTTTCTCCCTTAACCATAGCTGTGCTTGTTAATTTGATTATTCCCGTGTAAAGAGGGGGAGGGTCCAAACAAGTGTGATTGCTGGAGCTCTGTCACTGAAAGTTTTCAGTTAAATCCTTCCTCAGTATCTCTCAGCGCAACTTGCATTCTCTAAAATCACTTTCTTTTCTACCTTCCTACATTCTGATGTGCCTGCCAAACCCCCATCCTCAGGTTCCTGAAACTCCTGAATTGTTTCCATTCACCAACCAAATGCATTATTCAAATCTGCTGAGATTCCAAATGAATATTCTTTGGAGAGGACAAAGTATTGCTCTTCTTTACCTCCAGGGACAAAAACCTGAACTTCCTCAGACATCTACAGTATTCCTGTACACCACTGCATCTACAAAATGCACCTCCCACTTAGCATTATATGCATCTATTCACCAATGGTGGAAGTTAGATTTTTCTCAAGATAAAATACGTCTCTTTCCCCATCTGTTCTGTTACTCTTCCCTCCCCCATGCCCTAAGTTTTTAAAGCTACAATTATTTTTCCTAATTGCCTTGAAAATACCAGGAGAAAGGTCAGTTAGCACTGTCTGCACAAGATAGGAAACTGTTTCTATTTTCTGCATTTCGTTTCATTTCTAGCTAAATGTGCTTTTGAGATGTAGCAGAGACTCATCAACTGTACACTCTAAGAACAAGCCAATCAGATAATGAAGTGATCAGCTGTGTATTACTTCAAAAGGGCTAATTATTACCTGTACAAAATATAATCAAGCCTATGACTAAATTTACCTCTAACCCATTTTCTAAGTGTTTCCTTTAATGCCATGGCTTGATTGCACTAATATGCACAATATAAATATTATCTATTATAAACTGATTCTGCAAGATTTCAAACAAGGGTTCATAGATAGCATACCCATCCGCTGCTTGGTACAATCCCTTGTGAAACCAGTTATCTTTTATGTCTGCTAAGGCCAAAAAGGGAAATGCTTTGAAGATACAGTAAGGATTGCCATGATACATGCCTTCAGGTGTTATTGGATAGCAAGAGGAAGCGATGTAGGGTGAATACTAGCAGAAAGTATCATAGTCAAACCCTACTTGGTGACAATTGTTATATAGAAAATACAAGAGGTGAACCTCAGTCCAGAAAGGGGGCCTCAAAAGCATTAAGGCCTGGTTGGGCTTCTATTTTATTGAGAGTTGTCAATGTCTAGAAAACTATGACACTGTTGAGCTGAATTAAAATTCTTGCATCAATTTATGTTTATTGCAGAGTTATACATTTTGTTTTGAGTAAGTCTCCCCTGCCTCTTATTTGTATGCTTTTAGTTTGGTAGATGTAAGAATTATTAACACGGTAGACTAGAAAATTCTACAGTCTTTGTGCATGTGAACTTCATGGTATTTTCATGGACTGTTTATTGTTTATTCCAAAAGGAAGGTAAAATAATGACATGCTGAGTAAACTTATTAAAATATATTGCAAATATGTATCAATAAAAATAAAAGTTGAAAAAGTATAAGGGAGGCCAAATTTTATTTCTGCTTTTTAGGGTTTTGAGTGAGGCAAGAATTAAATTGACAAAAGATAGACAAACGGGAAAACTGTTAAATGTTTTTAATAGAAGTTTTATGTGAAACTTACAAGAAAACTTATAAACCTAAAACCTAAATGATTTTATATTAATTGAACAAAGAACAACAATTAGGGAAAAATAACTCAATTATGTGGGGAGGTTAAAGGCAGATAAAAGTATGTTGGCAGCATCTGTTTGTACCGAATTATCTCAGCTTTGAATTCTTGATGAAAAATATTCCTTTTCTCCTGGTACAGTGAGGGGATTTTTTCATATGGAATTTTTAGCTCCTTTTGGGGAGAAGAAAAAGGATTAAAATGTCCTTCCTACATAAACATTTTTCAAGAACCTTATGCTACAAATAATCTTTATGTTTAGTTGGTTTATTTGGGGGGACATATTATGCAACCTTTTAAGTTGATTTTTCAACTTACGATAAAAGGCAAAACTTGCCAAGCTCTATCATCAGACCTGTGTTTTTAAATATTGCCCTTATGCAGTGTTCCTCAGATAGGAAAACAGCCCTAATCTGGCAGAAAAGCAGACAGGTTTGATGTAAAAACTGACAATGAATTGTGTAAATTGGGATGAGTAAAGCACATACAAAAAAATGACATTTTATTAAGGGAGATGAGGCTAAGTTAAGCCACTTCTAGAGAAGAACAGTGTAGAAACATTAGCTGCTACCAACTAAGCAACACAAATGTAACATGAGTTTATTTATAACAACACAATGAGGTAGGAACTGAGCTCTTGTTTCTACATTTTTTGCACAGCACACTACTGTACATCTTTGGAAACTGAGATGAAAAAACTATTATCTCCAAGGAAACAGATCTTAATAAGCACTATTACATATCAAATTAAGAACACACTAAAGCAAAGCATCTTTATAGCCTAATTAAGTCATTGTTTAAAAATAATGCATTTCTATTCACTTTCCATTTCCTCCAATGAACTTGTTTCATCTAAAAACATCTGGTGTACTAAAATAATATAATAAATAATAAAATCTGTTATGGTTCCATGACAGAGTTTATGAAAGAAATGCTCCTTGATTTTAGAGAATTTCTTTAAAAATTCTAAACTGTACCAGGCATGGTAGTGCAAGCCTGTAATTCCAACACTCAGGAGGCTGAGGCAGAAGGATCATTGTAAGTTTGAGACCAACCCGGGCTACAAAGTGAGCTCAAGGCCAGTTTGAAATGTATCACAAGACCGTGTCTTGAAAAGATACACACAAAAATTTTTTTAAAATAGATAAAAATTCTAAACAGGTAAAATTTTGTGTGAATGCATTTATCTGAAAATCAATATTCATCAACAAATATGAAGTAAAATACGTTGTGTGAAAACAATGATTGCCATTTATCAGAGGGAAGCATGAACAGTGGACCTTGTTTGGGTAGATGGTAATCTTTCTCCATCTCTATCACTGGCACAGAAATCAGAGTTTGACTTTATTTGCTTTTCTAATGCAGCTAACAATGGCAGGGTTTTTTTCTGATCCTAAAAAAAACTAAGAAACTTCTTGGTTCAATATCTTTCCCCTTTTTCTTATTTAATGGCATAAATTCCCTAGTGGAAAATACTGGCTAGCTGGTCATAAATCATGTCTTTCTCTTACAGGAACAACTTTGCGTGAAGATGTAGCCAAATTTCACTCTGAGTCCTTTGTGCTTACCAATGGTGGTGGTGACATTTTCTCCTGAGGAAATTAAATTTGCCTTCACCTAGCCCTTTAAAATGATGAGCTTTGCCTCTCAGCCACTGGTTTTCCTGGCAGAGCTCCACTCCTCAGCTAAGGCGATGCATCACGGTGACATACAGAATGGGTTTTCAAGGAGCTTACTTCCACCCTGTACCGGGTAGTTTTCCACTGCTGGCTGGGACCCATCACTGCTCCTAGATAAAGTATGCAGAGCAGACTTTTGAGCAAGGAGCTGTTTTCACACCGTCTTATTGACTCGGACATGGTACTGTTGAATTAAACTTTCCTTCATGGCAATAGAATGTAGCAGAGTTGGAGAGACACATACAGATGAGATTAAAAGCTCTAATTTTCCCTATTTCAGTGGTAAGCAGAGAGGACCATGTCTGAGCTAGATCGAGATTGTCCTGATACAAAACTCAGAGTTTGAGAGTTTTTTTTATTAATGAGATTATTTCCCTTACAAGGAAATCTACATTGTTATCACATCAAATAGCTGTTTTCTTGCTGCCTTATTTCTGTTTAAATCTGAGGAGCCTATGAAGGTGAGATCCCTCTGTTGGAATTCTTCTGTGTTTTGTACAGCTAGGCCACACAAATCTTTGTGTGGAATAACGAGGCCTCAGAAGAATAGTGATTTTTGTTTTGCTTTTTGGGTTTTTTGTGTCTCAGTGTTTTTTCTCACAATTAATTCTGTATTACATTTATTCTTTGTGGCACTGCATTGTGTGTATTCATATTCACCCACGCCTGCTCATTAGCTTGACTGCCAGGCTGTGAGCACTTTCAGTTAATTCACTGATTGGTGTCGCCACACACCTGAAGGTAATTAATGGGCACAGAAATCCCTCCAAATCCCTGGACATGTTGAGCCAGTGAAATTCACTTTGGGACATTCACCCTAAATACTGCACTCTTTGATTTCTTGAGTTCTTTCTTTTCCTAAGCAGGAGAATGGCAGAAAAAACAGGGAAATTCAATTTAGGAGTGGAAGTGATCAAAAAGGAATGGAATGACTCCAACACCTATTGTTTCCTTTCTAGTCCTGAAAAGGAACTCAACATAACCCAGAACTCTGGTAGGATAATAACAAAATCAAATCATGACTAACAGCATTGCTGATTATATGTACTTTACCTGATACATGACTTCTAAAATACATGTTCAGAGTAGATGGTAGAACACCTGCCCTGAATGAATGAAGACCTTAGGTATTACTCAGCACTACAAAGAAAAAAAGAAGAAAGAGAGAAAGACATGTTAGTTGTTCCCCTTATTCACAGTCTAGTTCCTCATTTCCCATCATGCAGCTGCCGTTGGTATACATCTATTTTTGAAGCCAATTTCAAACCGATGAAAGAAATTGATGGTGTGTTGGGCAAGTAAAGAAACTATTATTGATACTATCAACAGTAGCAATGTTATATATGTGATATACACATGTGTGTGTGTGTGTGTGTGTGTGTGAGAGAGAGAGAGAAAGAGTGTGTGAATGTATTGTAGCTATGCTTTCATGTCTTCTTTGCAGATACTGTTTAGATTTATCATATATATACATATATATTATATATGTATAATATACATATATATTATTTCTAGCCCTCTGGCTGCAAAGATAGCTGTTTCTCTGTAAATCAGTGAAGGATTATCTTCTTTCCTTGTCAGTTTATGAGTTTGAGACAAAATACTACAGCACCACCAATTCATCTTAATTTTGTATACTTAAATTTGTACACTTGTTTTCCAAAGAAAATCAACAGAAAGAGACAGAAATGTAGAGAAATCATTGTATAGTTAAATAAATGGAAATAAATTGCATATATTTATCAATCTAGTTTCTTAAAAATTCAATTTCTTTTATAAGCTAATTTTCTTTTGAAGTTAATGTTCATATGATTAATTAGTTAATAGTGTCTGAAATTTTTAAAATATTTTTTCCAAACTAAAAAAACAAAAAACAGGGGAGATCATAAATGCCAAAGTCTTTACTTCTGACTTTTATGAAAAGGTCAGATGATAGAGTCTTACACAATTCGAATATGCAGCTAAGTCATGTTAATTAACAAGTGTGTAAGACTCATCTTTCATTTTAAGCAACTTAATCAGAAACCGTCACAGAGGGAGAAAAAGAAGATTGAGTTTAACTTGGTAATTATCTGAGTTTGACTTATGTTTACAGAAGTTGAGGTTTTTGAATTCTTACAGAACATTTTGCTTATCTGTAAATTTTCCGAATCAAATGTACTTAGGACAAACTAAACAGTCAATGTTTAAACTGGGTTTCATTTATAGTGTGAAGTATAAACACCAGTATAGGAAATTATTCATTTGATGATCTTTGTACTAGCCTTGAGAACAGAATGGTGAAAAAACATGCACACCGGAGATATTTTCTCATTTTCTTCCTTTCTCTGAGCATTAACTATTCACTGATTCTTTTCAATTTCTCTGTGTCTCATGGGCAGAGTATTTATTATATTTGGAAGTGTTTGTTATTTTTACTCAACATTTAAAATGACTATCGATATAAGCTAAACATTGTGCACAATATTTAGATAATACAGTTCCTTGTAACTTGCATACATTGGTAAGAAATTCCAGTGCCGACAAAGTGTAGATGTACTCTGTTTTAGCTAAAATAATTCTTCAAATTTAGTTATCACCAATCTACAGAAAAACGCAGTCATAAATGATAGATACGGGCCAGGGATATAGTGCAGTGGTACAGCACCTGGCTGGCAAGCACAAGGTCTTGAGTTTTATTTCTGGTACCAAAAATAAATAAACAAATAAATAAGCAACTCAAAAGCCTGAACTAACTGAGGAACTAGAGTAAGTCATTGATTTCACCAGCAACTTTGAAACTGGGGAAACAACTAAATTTTTCGTTGTCCTTGTGAAGCTAAATGCCACAGAACTTTGTATATATTTACCAATTTATTGTTCAGAGGATCTGTGTCCTCCTCTAATTTTCCTTGAAATTATATTTAATATTTAATTTGTATTTAATAATGTACACCCCTTTTATATTTCAATATATTTTCCTTTATTACATTAGTTTTTATCAAAAATAAGGAGTGGACAGAGTTTTGAATACACAGGACACAGTTCAATGTAATCAAGCTGAAAACAAATTTTATGAGGCAAAATAGAAATTTAAGCCAATATCCATTTAATAAGAAATGAACAGATAAATACTATGCAGGCCACAAAACTATGGTTATATTCATGAAATTTTTTGCCTCCTAAATGTTTTCAGGTAATGATTTTTAACTCTTCACTTTCATATTAAAAAGTCTGTTTCAAATGAAAGGACAGCATTTTTTTCATCTATTAATGATTTTTTTGCCATTATAAGATTTCCATTCACTTTAATGAGAAAATATTTGTTTGTTTTTTATTACCTGCTCTTTGGCAAATAATAGTTTCACTAGTCATTTAATGAAGACAGTGAAATACATATGCATACATATGCACGGGTCAGAGACTAAATATGAACTTGAAGCAATAGCATAAACATACAGATTCATAAATTGGAATCATATTTCTATAGAGAAGGAAATTGTACTTTGCTATTTTGACAAACCATGTTGATTATAGACCAAAAACATCTAACTGCTGCTTTCAACCTGTTGAAATTTTATACATAACAGTATAAGATTAAAACACATGTAAAAAAAATGAAAATATTCTTTACTAAAATCATTCACAGCTAAATTCATAGCAGGGAAATACTCTTTTTCCCCCAAAAGAGTGCAGTGGTTAGATAGATAAATACAGTGAGCTCCATAATTGATATTCATGTTAGATATAGTTAACATTCAAGGCAGGAAAATATGTAAACTTGTTTTAGTATTCAGAAAAATAAATACTGATTACTTAGTATGCACGGTTATTATTCTAAAAGCACAAAAAGATAAATTAGATTTCACTCTGTGTTACTGAGGACCATGGTTGTATACAAAATCATAGAACTGTAACATGATGAAACAGAAGTCAGATGTTCAAATATAGAAGATGTTAGTAATTTACAGTGTTACTTTAGACAGTCAATGTAACAGCTAAGACAAAACCTTATTTCAACAGATTCCATGTTGGGCCAGGGTTATAGCTCAGCAGCACAATGCCTGCCTGGCAAGCACAAGGTTATGAGTTTGATTCTTGGTATTAAAACAAACAAATAAAAACAAATTGCATGAAAATATTTCCACTATAATACTAAAGCAGTGTTGCCAAACTCCTTGCAAAGTGTGATCCTACTTCTATTACTTAAGTAAATAGATGATAAAAAGAAACAGAAATTGTAACAAAGGAAGGATAAGAGAAGAAAGGGAAGGGGAGGAAAAAAGTAAGAGAAAAAAAACAAAACAAGCATCTGAGAGGAAATAAGCAACATAAGCATTGTTTATAAGTGAATTATAAGAGGTATTTTATGCTTTTCCTTTATAAATCCTAGACAATTGTTTACAATGACTATACCAAATAAAACTAATAGCTTATTTTTTGTGGTTTGTCATTTTTAATAATATTGAATATATATGAAAGATATGCAAAATCAAACGTCACATTGTCCATTGCTTATTTAACATGGAACTGAGTCTTGCTTTCTTCTGTTGTATTAAAAATTCTCTATCTGCCTACCACCTTCACTACCATAGTGTAATGATTCACCAGTTGAACAGTTGGGTTTATACCCTGCCACATCTTCCATTGTTCTAATAAAAACATTTGCAAAAATTATGAAGTACTTAGGATTCATTGTCTTAATCTTATGTTTTAGTGAAGCTCATTTTCATTTATTGAAGATATTATTCTGGTTCAAAGGATACAGATTTAGCTCAGCAAATTTAATTGTCACAACATTATTTAGTAATTCCTGCAGATTTGAGATTCTTACAGGCCTGAGGAAGCATATCCATCAAAGATTAGGTCCCTGATGTCATAGTGTATGTTTGCATAGCAATTCAATTAACATGTTTTTAATACATATTTATGTTCTTGGATTCACCGTTTCTCATTTTATGGTGATGCTATATTATTTAGTTACGCAGAAAGACTACCTAAAACCATTTTTTAAAAAAAATCATACACATAATATGCTAAAGCCATTAAGAATGTGTGCTGAAAGCCTACAGAGAGTGATTAAAATACATGTAGAATTTTTTAGATAGTTAGGTACCTGTCTGCAAAGAGTACCATGCATGGATATTTATTTTCAACCAAAATAAAAGATATAGAAAATCTAAATCAATTAGTGTCCCCTAGATAAAACCAAGAAGGGGCCAGCAAATTCACCTGTGCAGAATGATCTATGCAGTAATTGGTACAATCACAAATAGGTAAATATAGCAAATGGTTTAAATATATGATATTTAGGGTTAAAATGATTCCTTTTTATGCTGTCATGTGTGAGTTGGCTAACAATAAAAGAATATGATTCAATGCTACCAAAATAGTGCCTGTGATCCACTGCATTATTTTAAAAGTTCACTTAGTGCTGCAAAATAACAATACCAAAGACAGAAAAAGAGTGAAATTGGTGCATTTTCCTTACAAAGCACTAGGCACTGATGAGAGCTTCTTCTTTTATCATTTCATTTAATTGCTACCAATTTTATTCTTCTGATAAAGTGTAATAATCACTGTCAATGTCGCACAGATAAGGAAATGGGATCACTAAGGTTAAAAATTACTTTGAAAAGTGACAGAGTTAACGTTTAAAATTAAGTTTATTCCAAGTGCCCTGTCCTTTAAACAATAAATACTGAGAAATTTTCTCAAACACTGCAGGAAAATGGAAAACAAGAATATTTGTCCAGTAAAAGAAATAATACTGCACATAACACTGTGTATATATTTATTCTTTGGGAACTGTGATTATATCATCTATATAAACAGTACTGCCTTTCTCATAGTCTGTTATACATGACTAGCCTTCAACTGACTGGCATAGAGCTTAACTCCTGAGTAAACTTTTCACATTTCTGGGGTTTGCTTCCCATTCCCATATAAAGGAGACCAATTTCATTTGTAATTCAACAAAGCAACCCCACTTCTGCACATACATGTGGAAACTGGACCCAGCACCTTCTGCAAATGAAGAGCCAAACAGGCCCGGTAGCTTCTTACGCCATCTGCAACAAGATTTTAATCCTTCTTCTCAGCTGTTAGATAACATATCTAAAACCTTAGGTAGGAAATTTCTTGATACTTAAAGAAAAATAAATGGAATGTATGTGAAGATGAATGGAACTTTGCTTTTTCTCACTTTTCATAGAGAGAAAACACAGTATATCCTAACAAGTCAAAAACTTTCACTATTCAAACTGCTCATCAAGTCTCTGTGAAGAAATCTTCTACCACGTGTGATGGATATATCCCGAGACCTTTGCAATCATCACATTCAATAATGCTCAAGACCATCTTGTTTCACTTACGAAATAGAATACATTATGGCAAGAATAAGCTATGAACTGTGGAAATCAGCCGGGCTCAATGACCAGCTACACATAACTGTAAGTCTAAATCTTCATCCTACAGTAAAGGTCTCGTTTGACTTGCACTTTCCACATCTTAAGTGTAAGTAAAGATGTTAATGTAAAATTCTGATGAGGGAGACGAATCATCTGAGGTCCATTTCTTCCATCCTCTAGAGCAAATGAGACCTATTGTTACTTTTTTGGTGCCCAACTTTTTTTTAAATTTGTGATTCTTTTTAACAGAGATCCTGCCACAGATTCAACAAACAATACTGGCTGCCTGAATTGACTAGAAATATCAATGCTTTGAAATAGTAAGACAGAGCTCATAATTCCTTATATGTTTGAATATCCCCAGAAAATATAAGATATGTCATTTAAGGATAGTGTTTCTTATAATATTACTAAAGTAAATCAAGCAGTTGATTACATGGTATTATTGAGAGGGAAGAGGTGAAAATTTTTAAATGAAAAATGAGGGCATATAAATTTATTTATGTAAATTCATATAAAATTGACAATTTACTTCATAATACACCCATGCTTGTTTTAACATAAGAACTTCACTTTAAACTACAAGTTCAATGATTTAATTACCACTCATAAAATCTTTTACACACTTATGACTTACTCATAAGATTATAGGTATTATGTATTTCTACAGTGGCATGGACATTCAGAACTGATATAAATTAATTGGGGTAGGAGGCAGCTATTCATAAAATGTTTTACGAGAATTAGGTTATAATTGATGCATAAGAGTTATATACAGTTGTGCTTAAGTATTCAAGGGAGGCTGATTCTAGAACTTGCCACCTTGAAGATATCAAAATTCACTGATGCTTAAGTCTTTAAGTAAAATGCCATAGTACAGGGATTTAGCTCAGCAGTCTAAGTGCCTGCCTGGTGACATGAGTTCATGAGTTTGTTTCCTGGTATCAAAAAAAGAAGAAGAAGAAGAAGAAAAAAAATGCCATAGCACTTCATGTAAACTATACATCCTCAGGGATACTTTAAATTTCCCTAGTATACTTATAATGTCTTTTGTTTTTTTAATTGGGTACCAGGGATCAAACTCAGGGCTTTGCATTTGCCAAGCAGGCCCTTACGTCTCTGAGCTAAACCCCTGGCCCTTGTACTTATAATGTCTTATACAATGTAAATTCTAGGTAAGTAGTTATTATATTGTTTAATACTGTATTGTTTTTTGTTTAAAACAGCACATCTGTATCTGTTTGGTATGAATGTAATTTTTCTTTTGAAATATTGTAGATATGTAGTTATTTGAATCTGCTAATGAAGGACCATGGGATATGGAAGAATTCCATCTATATTCCAGTAGAATGATAATTTCATATACATGTACACTGTAAAATGATAACCACATTTTGATGAATTAACACATATACCGTCATGCATAATAACCATTTGCATGTGTGTATGGCAGTAGATGAGAACAAAAATTTAATATTAAGCATGTCAAACTCTCAGTTGAAATCTAGAGAAGTAAAACATGTCTTTAACTGAGACAGTGGTTACCAGTGCAGGAAAAAATGAGGTGGATCTAATGCACAATTTGGCTGTTGGGGATTAATGGAACTGTAGTGTTGTGTTTGACAAGGAAAATACTGAAGGCATTTTTAAACTTGAACATGACACCATCGCTTAGCACCTGTGGACTTACCATTACTTTTATTCTTTTATGTTGTCTATCTGGTCCTTGCGAGTATTCAAATTTGGAATTTCTATTTTAGAATCTCCCACAATCAAGCACATTTCATTTATTTATTTGTTTCCTTATTTAATGAGCTTACTGAATCGGTCTAGGCAAATTCCTATGCAAAACGGTGGGGTGTGAGTGAAAAAACAAAACACAAGATCTGATAGTGTAACAGTCTGTCTTACTGTGCTGCAAGAATGCGCATTAGAAACTAGACAAAAACACCATATCAAATGACAGCTAAGAACAATGTTAGAAGTATGAGACAAGACTACACAATGCAAATTCTTACTATCAAATTTATTTGGTATCTTCAGCTCAAGTTGCAAAAATTGAAAGGCAAATAAGTAATCTAAAAATAAAATAAATAATGGGCAGTGAAATATTTATGATACTGATAAAATATTAGTGTTAGAAGAGTCAATGATATGTTTAAAGCAATATTTAAATTGCTTTTACAAAACTGGAAATTTGTGGAATCCCAATACAAGTGTTTAGACATACTAAGAAATAGTTTGTTTCAGTATTAAAAATGGAAATTCAGTCTGAAGGGAATGAGAAAGAAAGAATTTTATTAGCTTGAGTAAACAATAAATGAGGAGGTTTGCATCTTTATGAGATCTGAGACTAGGGTATGTGATGTTGTAAAGGGCTGGTCTTGAGTCACACGTGCACCAAGAAGCTGAGAATGAAGCCATGAGTCTGACGATGATGTTGCCTGAAATAAAGAAAATTAGTACCACATAGGGAATTATGTTCCCAATTACTGAAAAACTAATAAACAAAGACAACAAACAAAAAAAAAAAAGGAGGAGGGTTGGCAGAAGTCAAATAAATATTCACTACCAGTATTAAATTTTAGAAAGCTTCAAATGTCAAGATAAGAAGCTATTGTTTTGTTCTACACTTAATAGTAATTACAGAGAAGATATTAACCATAATAAGTGAAAAATTAAAAACAACAAATAGCAATCAGAAGACTACATCACACTAGAAATAGCTCTATTATTTCTCTAGAATTTCTTTGTTTGATTCCACATATAAACAAGAATGAGATGAAAAATAATGGGAAATAAACATTGCATGAAAGAACAGCATTGGCAGATCACTCCTGACTGGGTTAAGCCAAAGGTTATGGGGATAAGTAAGTCTGAAATAAAATATTATTAAACCAGTTTTTCTTATTCAGTTCTGATTTAAAGGTACATTGGGAAAAATGATTTATCTTCTGCTCAGAAGTAGTAAATCAAATAATTGTAATGGGAAAAAAGGGATAAAAGAGAAAAAATGAGTGACTCAGAGGAGAAAAAAGCTATTTGTCAAAACATAAGCATTAATTCTGTAAATTTTCTTTCCCAGCTGGCTGCCTTCATTACATACTGTCTGGCTGAAAAACAAAGCTACACAGCAAAGCAAGTTTGTGTCATTAAAACTGAACATTATGATAACAGAAATTAATGGGGAGATAAAGTAATTAAAGCAAGTAGAAAGGAGACCTAGCTCTGTATTCATACAACTTTTTAAATGGTAAGGCTTAGAGGGAAATGGAAAAACAACTTCTGCCAACCTCATGTCTAACAGAGATTGGCTATTTTTCTTTGAGGCTCTTATCAAGTAAGGAGCTCAGAAATATTTTCAATGCATGAATTAATAAAAGAGGCTGAGAAGCCATCCCAAGGGAAAAATATGTACAATACTTCTGTTAAATTCCAGCATACGGACTAAAGAACTTTCAGAATGTATTCTTATCCATGTTTGTTTATATTTTGAAGCTATCAAGCATGTTTTCATGTATTGCATATGCTTTGAGCAACTCCTGCGTTATATCGCAGGGTTTAGGAATACTATCTAAATGCTAAAACAGAGCTCTTGGTTATCTATCTTGACTGATTATCAACATAGAAAATGCTTTTTGTTCAACTATCCACTATGAGCGGAGAAGATAAACCATTGACTCTAAACTCTTACGTTAATCTTCCAGGGGCCTGTTGGGTTCTTTTCCACTCTAAAGTAATTAAACTATAAAGTTTCTGTGGCCCAATGTGGCTCCTGAGGTTTTTGGGGTTAAGGACCGGCGAGAGGGTGAGAAAAATAAAGACAAGACAAAGCTGGGGTCAGGTGGAGCCCTTCTCCTCCTGATGGGAGGAAAGGAACTGCTCAACCACTGTAACACCTTTGTTTATACACTGAGAAAGATGATGTCAGTTTCAGCCCCTCTGCCTAGCAACCCATTGCTTGGACTGTCTAGGGGCTTGGTGTTTTTCTGGGCTATAGCAACTTCTTCACATGGCTGACCTGGTGGCCTTTGTTTTCTGGTTGGATCACCTCTGGGTCATGCCCTAGGTCAATTTCCAGCTTCCAGGGCTCCCAACATAAGAAGAAAAACATAGTAATGTGGAACTCAAAGAGCAACAGCTAAAATAGTAGCAGGAAAACCAAGAACTTCAAAAAGTGCCTTAGAAATAAAGGGAAAAGAATGAAACAAACAGGAAAACATAGCCAAACATGTTAAACATCATTGCAAGAGTCAACAATAAAAGAATACAGTGGCACTTGTAACCCATAAAGGTCAATGGCTTTGTACAAAAGCATTTTCAATGGAATATAAGGCAATTCTTTTTATCTTATAAAGATTAAAAGTCAACAGAAATGAATATTTGGAGATGTAGTCATAAAGTTGAGCTTTAAATGAAACCTCAAAAATAGGGAAGCCTACCATAGTGGCCCATACCTGTAATCCCAGCACTTGGAGCCTGAGGCAGGAGGATCACTGTGAGTTCAAGTAAAGTCTGCACCAGATAATGAGATCCTATCTCAAAAAAAGAAAGGAAGGAAGAAAGAAACAAAATCAAAAAGAAGAAATAGGGCAGATATAGAAGAATGTAGGATCAACAGAATATCAATATCTTTTGGTGATGTTTCATCTTTTATTATTATCCTTTATTGAGAAGAGAGGAGGGACTAAAAAACATTTTACATTGTGATAGGAATAACCAAGTAAAGATAGAGAAGATTCAGAAGAGAGAATTGATTACTACAGTAAGAAAATATTTAAAGTGGTTGTAATTGGAAAGAAAGAAGGAAAACAACCAAGATGTAGGATAAGTTTAGTGATGTGGAAAAAATACAGAATGCAATGTGAAATGCTTTTGTTGTGTGTATGTGTGTGTGCATGTGCATGTGTGAAATCAAACTCAGGATCTTGTGTTCACCAGGCAGGCACCATGCTATTAAGCTATATTCCCAGAAGTTTTGATTATTTTAGAACACATGAGGAAAGCTGACTTTCTGCCTGTGAGAAATGTAAGAGAGAAGAAAGGAGATAATAACTGCGCATCTTCAAGGGACAAAATAGCTAAAAAGGAAAACTAGGGGACGAGGACAGAGTCTTGAAAAAAAAAGTAATCTACCTTTGATTCATTTAGTTTATAGTGCCAGGGTAACACCCAGGTAGAGCTACCCTGTAAGTTCTTAGAAATTAAACATGACGTCAGAAGGCAATGATCAGATCTAAAAATGCAGATTTAGAATTATTCAGGCAAAAGCACTAGCTGAAATCACAGTAATAAAAGATAGAGATAAAGAAATCCATAGGAAAACACAGGAAAAGATGAGCAAGAACTGAGCTTTGGGAAATCTCTACACTTACTGAATATGAACAAGTTGAATCAGAGGCCCCAGAATAGATGCCAAGAAAGCTAAGAATACTAGAATTGTTATGAGGATGGATGAGTTGTAGAGTGGAGCCCAGATTCTAAAGAAACATACAAGAAAAGCCAACTGAGGAAAGCCCATTGGATTTAGCGGAGGGGGATTTATTTTAAAAAAGACTTTTAGTAGATTGATAGGGTACAGTGCGCAGACTCCATAGATTAAGCCAGAAGTGGAAGAAAGTACAAGAAAATGATGGCTTTTAAAAGTCAGGTGTGGGGTGCATCCTAGAACTGTGGGAGGCTAAGGAAGTAGGAGTCCAAGTTCAAGTATATTCTGGGTGTCCGAAACTAATCTCCTAGGAGTACCTAACCAGAGGAAATGAACGGAGGTTAAGGACAAGACAGATAATTTTGAAAGAGAGCCAGGGGCATTTGCCTCTAGTGGACAAAGAGCCCTGAGCTTTTGGTTTTCCTTGATTTTATTTGCTTAGACATGGGAGCAAGTAATTAGAGTGGTATAAAATTCATCTGCTTCCTCTTACCTATATTTACTTCCCTTTATAACTCTCCATATATCATCATGAATTTCACTACCTCCTGCTAAATATGCCTATTTAGAAGTCACAACTTGAAAATGCATAATATATTCTTTTCCTCCATTTAAGCCTAGATGGTATCCCTGACAAGCGTACAGAAGAGAGATCATATACCTGAAAGACAGTTTACCAGATGGAGCTCCAAAACACATACAAATTAAAAAAAAATAGTTTCTATGGTCAGGGGACTGATAGAAATTTCTTCGGCTAGTTCCCTAGAGAATTATCCAAGGGTCATCTTACACCCTCTGCTATATGACTGGGAACACAGTGCTTCTCTCTTCCTGTAGAATTTGTTCTGAGCCTGTTGAGCTAAACACAGTGAAACATTCACTTTTTGAGTAGAAGAGACTCAGAGAAGAAATAAAGAGAATTTCAATGAGGGACAAGTTATTAAAGCATTTCACTCGTGCAGATAAGACTTTTTACTTAGAATATTACAAGAGATCTAAACAGATTTATACAACCCCAATCAAACTTTTATAAAGAGAGTCTTGGAAAAGGCTCAGATTCCTCCTTACAAAGAAGACACCTATTCAATTCAGTGAAATAGTCTTTTAGATAAATAAACACATGAAGCAAACTTCTGGCTATGCATGAAAATCAGACACAAATGACACAAAAGCTATTAAATATTTGGAGCATGAAATTGCAAGATTGTGAGGAATACAGAAGACAAGTTATGTCACAGGGAATAGGTTCAACACAAGGAACAAACAGTAACTTAAAACTACATAGTATCTTTAATACTAAAAAAGCAATTGTCATGAAATTGAAGAATTCATAGAAATATAGTTTTGAAAATTTTAGTTATTTTTGTAAGTTATTTCTACTTCTAGCTCATACTCTTGTGCTTGCTTCATTCTGTAGCATTGGTACTCTCTCAATGAAACTAACAGAAAGGTGATACAAAATACAGAAATGAATCTTTCAGAAAGAATGGAAGGGTCACTAAAGTATTCATGCCACTAGGAACAAAACATAAACAGAAGGGAGTATCACTAACCTGAGCCCAAATTCCTGCACAATGAGTTATCCTTGGATATGCGGACCTCTTTTGGGTGCGTATCTGAGAAACATAACAAAACATAGGTTTTTAGAGGCAAGAAACCATTGAAAATATTGTCAAAAACTCTAAATCAAGGAAACAAACAAGGGAATTCAGAGATACAGTGGTAAATAGGATCTTTTTGTAGATACATGGAACAAATGAATGAAAGAAATTTAAGAGCTATGGTGAATATATTTAACATATATGTATTTAGCATCACAGAAAAAGCAGAAGAGAAAGTAATGCTCAAAATAATGATTGCTATGATTGTCAACTATTCAGCAAACACATCAACCTGTAGATTCAACTGACACTAGGAACCTGAACAGAATACTCGATGACAAAAAACTCAAGTCATAGTAATATTTTAGACAAAAGACATTCTTTAATGGAGACCAAGAAAAATAACTATTATTTTTTAAGAAGCATATCAAGACAGAGAGCTTACTTCTCAAAATAAAAGCTAGATCCCAGAAGACAATGCAATAACACCTTTAATTATAAGAAAATAGTTGTCAACTCAGAAAGGTCTACACAATAAAATAGTATTCCCAGGCACACAAAAACTGCAATGAAATAGTATTTCCAGGTGCACAAAAATTCCTCTTCATCAATCTTATTCTACTGGAAAAAAAAATTTCAGTCAAAAGAGAATTGTTCAACAAAGAAAACCACAAATGGAGAAGAAATAAATAGTGATTAAAAGATAACTAAATTACGTAAATCTAAATGTAGGCAAATTAACTGTAAAATGCTAATAGTATGAATTGGGTTTAAAATATGTGTAGCATTTAAATGTATTAAACAGTAGAAGGAAGATAATTGGAATTGTTTTGGACATGAATACTAGGTCATATGAGAAAATATTAATTCAAGAATGAATGTTTTAATATATAGAAAGCCAATAAAAGACTAATCAAGTGCATACATCATGGGAATATAGGAGAAAATTTTAAAAATAAAAAATACTTTATACAAAATAAGGCAACAAAAGAACATAAAAGAGGTTATAAAGATTCTAACTGAATAAAATGTGTGCATAATAGACTAAACACTCCCAATAAGTGGCAAAATTATCTTACTCAATAAAATCTTGACAGCAAAACAACCACAGAAACTAAGGATATTTCTTGAAAAAAGTGCACTTAAATGTGAAGATATGGGAAGATCAAAATAAAAACAATGTGGTGTAATACCATTTATATAATACTAAGAACCACACCAGAAGCTGATTTAGTTGTATTAACATAAATCCCTTTGATATTGAGGTCAGAAGCATTACCAGAGACAAAGCAGCACATGTTGCTCATTGTATATTAGAGCGTGCACTAGCTTTCTGTTACTGTGTAACAAATTACCACAAGTAAAGCAGCTTAAAATCCTAGTATTTTTCTCACAGTTTCCATGGAGCAGGAGTCTAGGAATGGCTCAGTTCTGCACAGAGATTCTCCTTGGATGCTATCAAAATCCTAGGTGAACTTGTACTCTCATCACATCTATAACACTGACAAGGAAAAGCTGTCATAGCTGTTGTTTGTCTGAAAAAGGTTTCCCACCGAATAGGGTTTCTGGGTTAAGAGGTATTTTGTTTTAATTAATGGTGCCATTTCGCTATCTTCTGACTAGAAAAGAGTCTACTGATGCTGTTTGTTGACAGAATTAATTTCCTGTGGCTATGTGACCGAGGGACCTGGCTGTCACTGGCTGCTGACTGGAGGCTGGCCTCAGCACTACAGGCCACCCAGAGCTCACCGTGTCACCCTGACTGTGAGTAGTACACAGCGAGGATCTTCCTGCACGCTACTGGAATGGGATCCCAGGTACCGAGATGTAATCGTGGGAGTAACATAGCTTTGTTTTCACTACATTCCACAAGCTCTGGTTCCCGCGTCAATGAGAGAAGTCTGTAGGGAACATAATACTGGGGGATGGAAGTCACAGGTGGTATCTGTCTGTCATAGGAGGGTTAAAACACATAATGCACCACAAATATATCATCACAATTAAAAATAATAGAACTAAAAGGGAAAATAGACAAATCCATAAGCACATAAGAATGTTTTAATACATACTTCCAGAATCTGACACCAAAACCAGAGGGAGGGAAAATCAATAAAATAGAGACTATAAAGAATAAAATGAATAAACACACTTTTGGACACCATATGGTGCACAATAATAGCAGATCACTTTTTTTTTCTGAATGGATACATCTTTAAAAGTTAGACTTTTGCTGGATAATGAAATAATTTCCAATGAATGTGAAAGCTTTGAAAATACAAATTGCTGCTTTAATGAATGTAAAGTAAATTATGTGATAATTTATGTGGAATAATACACATGAGATTGTTATGATATAGAGTGGTAAGGGAGAATGTAGTCGCTGGAACAAAGAAGCAGAGAGGAAGAGTACAAGGTTTCCTAATGCTTAGAAATAATACACTGATAATGACAATTGATTCACAGAAAAACTAAAATACAGAAGTTAGAGAACATTTTTGTGTTAACTTATATTGCAGAATTACATATGAAAGCTTATAAGATAGAGATGCTCCTCCTTGAAGGATATTTACCACTCTGTATATGTTAGAAAGAAAAGACTCAAAATCGAACCAGTTAATTTCTATCTTGACAAACAACAGAAGATCCAACAAACCCAAATAAATGATGAGGAAAATAATAACAGTAAACATTGAAATTCATATAATAGTCAATAATACAATAAAGAAAATAACAAAGTTCATCATATATCAGCATAAATGATGAACAAAAAGAAAAATATGCACACAACTACAAATTGGAATGTCGATAGAATTCGGAATCCTAGGAGAACAGTGACTGTAGCCATTAAGGAGTCCTGGAAGATGACTTGGAGGATTAATGTTCTCTTTTTGGATCGGCTGCTGACTGCATAGGTTTCTGTTACTGTTTCACAATTACTCATTGAGTCAGACACTCAGAAAAATATTTTTCTATTTTTTGTTTTATATATTAGGTCTTTTAATAAAACTCTTACTTACAAATCATAATAAAATGAAAATAATAACCAAATGAGTCAAATAATTACACTTGAAAGATAATAGAAGCGTAGTTATCATTTTCAGATGTCCAGGTTGTTCACTATTAACTAGCATATACCTTGACGGCTCAAAATTTAAGTGACATAGAAATGCTCTGAAAACATCGGGCTGCCCTCTGCTATAGTTAAGATCCTAAATGATTCCCTTTGACTCTTGGTCCCCAGCGTGGCACTACAGGCAGGTGGTGGGAGCTGTAGGGGGCGGGGGGGGGTGAGAGCTCCTCCAGTGAGGAGGGGCGTGCCCTGGAGTGGGTAACCAGAGCTCGGCCCCTTCCTTTTCCTCGACTTGCTTCCTGGCTGTAAGAGAGCGGCTTGTTCCACATCCTGCTCACCAGTATCACCACCCAGCGTGTTCACAAGAGGTCCAGAATAACAGGTCGACCCTTTCTTTTACTGGAATTTGCCAAATTCTGAGTCACAATAAGCCGCTTGTATTTGTAAATTAATTATTTCAAGTATTTTTTTGTAGTAACAAAAATCTGACTAATGCAGCCTCTAATAAGAAATAAAAATCCCTTTAAGAAATTGAAAGATCAATCAAAATCTCTTCCTCATGTAAACCCCTCAACCACCCAGAAAAGTTATCAGGCCCAGTTTTTCACCTGTTTTACCAAATCCACCCAAGTGTACTACATTTTTCAAAGAGTAAGTAGAAGTACAAGTCAACCATTCTGTAATTTATTTTGTTCATCCAGTAATATTTTAAAAGCAAAATTGCACAAAGACAGTGGAAGACTAAACTCACTTGGAAAAGTTCATATCATTTGATGATAAATTTGAAAAAATTAATCTATCATGAAAAAGTTAAAAACCATCAAAATGAAAACAGTCCAGTGAATATAAAGCAAGATGAATTTATTAAAATGTACACAGAAAATCTTTCTAATAAAATTAAAATTTTAAGCATTCTGTGAAAATTCTAGGAATGCTAGAGGATAAAATTTAAGTGACTGCAAAAAAAATGTACCTTCAAAACTGTAAGCTTTTCAGCTTTTGCAAGTATGAGCATATTTCATGTTGTGAGTCATATGCATAAAATAATACCACTACTAATTTGCTTCAACTTTTAGAATCAACTTATAGCAAAGTATCAAAGTCATAATTATAATTACAGAAGAGAAATAAGAAAAATAATTCTCATTTCATTTTTTCAATGCTGGGAAATTGACAGAACATTTTCAATTTGAATCTTCAAGAAATAACACTAACTCTTTTGTAGTACTTACTGCTAAAAATATAAATAAATTACAAATACTCTCGGCAATAATAATAAAAGTAAAAATCACAATGTTATAGTAAGGGAAAGCTGAGTTTATCATGTGTCTTATCTTACCCAGTGGGAAAATACTATATATTGAAACCCATGAATTAGCTGGGTGTGGTAGTTTATGCCCCTAATACCAGCTATTCAGAAGGCTGAATTGAAGCAAGAGCATTGCTTAGGCAATTTAACAAGACCCTGTCCCAAAGTAAAAAATAAAATGAGACTGAGGATGTATCTTAGTAGTAGAAGACTTGCCTGTCAAGCACTGTGTGTTTACCCCAGTACTTAAAAAAAAATCAAGTGACTACATAATTTTGTATATGTTTCATAGTCATGGTGAACACCAGTGGAAATAAAACAGATTCTTTCTAAGGAGTAAAAAGGGAATGAATTTGAAAGTATATATTACTTTATATGTTTGGTAATGCTTACATCTCTTTTGTGATATGCCATATAAAATTAATAGAAACAAAACAATTATGACCTACATTTATCTATTTAGCACTTTCCACTTAATGCTTAAATCTTCTTTGAGAAATGCTAGGTGCCTAACTACCTCTATTTGAGTAATACGTAACTAAGGCCCTTCTGAAATAAGTATGAAATTATGTTTTTTCCTTTCTACTTCCCCAAGTGACTGTAATACTACTACTGTGCCCACTAGCTATCTAGAGGTGACTTTAAAATGTCTCTTCTTTATGCCAAATATTCTTTTTATCATCTCTCTTTTCTATTAAATTATACTTACAATGATCTAAACCTGTGTTCTATTATGCCCATTATACTCTGAGAAAATGATGCACAGAAATCTTGAACGATTTATTCAGTGGGAAAGTGGAAAAGCCAGGATTGGAAAGAGTCCTGATTAGCTCTAGAAGTCAACCTCTTAAATCATATTACTTTTGTATCTCTGAAAATATCTAAATATCACCACTTGACTAGGCATCATTTCAACCTTTTTATTTTCCAGTGTTATCAAAAACAATGTTCAAAACAGAATGGATGCTAGTTAGACAGGCCATTTTCAAAGAGATGAAAACCTAAGCACATTTCTACTTATTTTTAATACCTGTTGCTTCTAATGGATGATTTTCTTCTTCTGCTTTCCCCTAGAAATATATTATATTTTTATATTCCATTTAAAGTTCATATGTTATTATGTCTTTTGATTTTTCTATTTATCCCACCTCTCTGACTCCACCCTTGAGCAAAAGTTAAATGTATATCCAACAGTGGTCATCGCTCCTTATATTTTTGCCATTTTGGCTGATAAAAACCTCAATGATGTTCACATGAAACATCAAAGCTTCATTCTGTGTATTTGTTAAGATCTGTGACTTTCAATTTAGGCTGACCTTGTTCAAATGCCAGTGCTGTTGCCCTTGCCAATCGCAGTTTCTCTGTCAGTCAGTCATTCGTTGTAATGTTCCATAAAATCCATCACGCCAAGTTATAAGATAAATAGTTAATATGTAGGGTATGTGTTCAAAATCACAAAACTAACTAATCACTGTTGTTCTTTCTCTTTGTGGCATGCTGCCAATATTTGTTGATGTTCTAAGTAATAATATGCCCAATGGTTATCTTTCATTACTGTTTCTAAATTAGAGGATGTTGGTTTAGCATCTGAGAACAAATATCACAGATCATTGATGAGCCATATAAGGAGCTCAGTGAATATATCCCAAATGAATAAAGCTAAATATTTGTTTTCTCTACATTTCTCTCTTTTCCTGTATCCTCTTCTATCCCTTGACTGAATGAAAAGAAGAAAGAATTTCTCTGCCCCTGAGTTGGCTTCCTTTTAAATAGATGTAGTGGATGTAGGTAACTCTTTTCCCAAAGAACAAAATAACCTCAAAGAGTTCTCAGTGAGCTTTTCAGTTAATGGACAAGAAACCTTCCCCAGTGCGTACCACCCCACGGTGCTCCTCAAAGATGGCTCCTCTGTCTCCTGTGTTTTCTTTCCTTACTTCAATCTCAAATATAGCCACTACTTGGAATAGTAAGGCAGCCTTTTTTTAAAAAAGAAATAAAATGGAAATTTCTCTTTGTAGGGCATCAAAGAAGACTGGAGAAGTACAATTGCACAATATGAATACAAATTCATGTTTTGTTTCATGATTCACTCCTTCAAAAAAAATGATAAAAGATCTCCGGACTCTTTCCACAGAGAACACTTAAACACATGTTATATGATTTTGCTTCCAGTTTCAGATTTTATGTAATTCCTTTGGTCTTCTTACAGAGCTCAGATTTAAAATGCATGGCCTGCTACTGCTTGAAATCAAGTATTTATGTCCTCTGCATTCCCCTTTAGCTACTTTAGGATAAAAATATGTAGCACAGATTATTACTTTGTGTTACAATACTCCATTTCTCTGGAACTGCATAAAGGGCATTTTAATATTGGGTTAATGGACAGAAACCACAGGCAAACTTGATCTAAGGGAGAAGGATATTAGCCATATATTGCTTGTGATGAATGCTTTGTAGAACCCAAAAACAAAGAGTAGAGTGCATGTCTGGCACTTGTACTATAAGCCCATCATGCTCCCCCAATTTACATTTTGGCCTTCTTCCCTCATTTATCTCAGTAGATCTTAAAATATCCATATGATCTTACTTTATAGCCTAAAATAACTATCAGATAACTGACAGAGAATGTTAAAGGAATACCAGTGAGATTCAGAAGTGTCACTGAACTTTGTTCTCCATCTTAAAAATTATGGAAAAGTAAAACTTGTGTCTTTGTTGTTACACTGATTTTAGTTTTGTGGGTTTTGGTAAAATGTGTTCACAACATTTGCATAATGTGTCACCATAGGCATGTTCGCTTGAAGATTTTATTTGGAGTGCTGTGAATCTGACTGCCCGTAACAGTGGCACCCAGATCACTTTTCTGTTTGGAGTCTGTCAAGATAGCCTTTGAACTTCCCGTGTCAAAACACTTCCATCTCATTTATCATGGAAACAGTTTAAAAGAAAGATTGTGTCAACTCTGATCTTCTATTACTGCACTGTGCAGATTTACATGATTTTGGAGTTTAATCAGGTTAAAAACTAACCAAGTAGACTGGCAGTGTAGCTCAGCGATACAAGTATAAAACCCTAGGTTTGATCACCAGCACCCCAAAGGAAACAAACAAAATAGCAAAAGCTAGAAAAGTGAGATGGATAGCTATTGATTTACTACCCAAACAAACAGTAACAGCACCCTTGGAAACTTTTCTTAAAGCATTTTTTCATCCCATCTCAGCAATGCACTTTTCCTGAACTTATTTCCCAAAGTGCTCTCATTTCCATGATCCCATTTCATCTCCCATTAATCCTATTGTTAACTGTGAGGCTAGATTATTTCTTTAGAAGTAGACTAGGAACTACTGCTTTAATTTTGGCTGAAATTTTCTAAATTCATTTCATAGTGACTTTAAATTATGTTGAATAAAAGTATCATAAATATATTTTATAACCCTATTGTGACTTTTTAGAGACATCAAATGATTTATAATATTAAATAGTGGAAAATACATTAGCATAGTTAAGCATATATCTCAGGTAGGTTGGAGAAGGGAATGCAAACCCCTAAACTCTACTTCATAAATCAGTTACTTCTCATAGTGAAATATCAGCAAGAAAATTAAAACAGTAATTCCAAATATTTGGCGCGCATACTGATTCTGTTTCCCTCACTTGTGGCAGACACTCCTAATCAATCAAGACACTTTCTTACAGAGCTCTGATTTAGTGGTATGGCCCTTTGCAGTACATATAACCACTGTTCATGGACAAAAGTATTAAGTGAAATGAAACAAATTGAACATTCCTTAAGAAAGTGGAAGTGTGCAAGTTTATATAGTCCATATATAAACTCTACTCTGGGGAAAAGTACAGATTGTGTTTTAAAAGTTGACATAAACTTTAAAAAGTTTTGTTAGTGTTGACATTAAAGAACAAAATTAACTCATTGACTACAGCACAAGGAAATACAGGAATCGTTTTATCACTATGTGTTTTTATAACTGAGGTTCAAAGCAACAATGAGCATAAGTATGTGCAGAAAAGCAATATCTATGTGTGAGTTTGCACGTCGTACTCCATATTTGCTTATAACTGGCAGTTTTGAGTGGCCTACATAACTCCCTGTTCATCTAAACTTAGCGTGGACAATAGATCTTTTTTACTAGAATAAATAGGAAGCCTATCACCAATAGATATTATGAAATTTTTCACATTGTGCAATAACAACAACAAAAGAAAAGCTGAAGGTAGATAAATGGGGTAAATCACTCTCAATTTTTTTTCAGTTAGGGACCAAATCTCTTAACTGCTGATTGAATTGTAACAGTTATCACTAAAAAACAGAACTAGAGGAGGAAAGAAAGGGGGGGAGGAGAAGAAGGGGGAGGGGGAGCAAGAAGAAAGAAAGAAAAACATGCAGATTCACTAGCTCTGTTACAACATTGTATTATTGGGGAGAGTGTTGAGGATGACCAAGGCAAAATCCTTTTGTATTGTGTCCTTAAGGAAAAAAATAGCTTATTCCAAACAAGTACTTTTAAGCATTTATCATGCATCAAATCATCCAACTTTATCCATGAATTTTTAAAACTAAAATAATTGGGAAATTGATTTTTAAAAGGTTATTAGAATATTAGTATGTCTTAAAAATATATTCCTGTTATCAATTTGATGTGGTTACACATTGTTCTTAATTTTCTGGGAATTCTCTTACTTTATTTTTACAGTATTGGGAATGAAATCTAGGAAAATACATTCCATAAAAATGTGCACACCAGATAACACCGAACACTGAACATATCACAGCCTTGAAGAAAATTATCAATCATTTGTGTTAATTTTTCTCAAAATTTTCTTTTCTACAGATGTTGAGACGGTAATAGGGATCTGCTTTTTTAGTGCATTAGTAAATACTGTGAACCTGATTTGTAAGGTTGAATCAGTTTTACATTCCTAGGATGATTTGATAGGCATAAATTATCCTATTACTTATTTTGCAAGATTTTGTTTTCTGATTATTTATAGTCATAATAAACTTTCCATTTAAGTGTATGTGAATTATTAGTTTGCAATATTCTTTGAATAACTTTGTCTGATATTAGTTACAAAAAATAATCCTCACAAAATAAAAATTATAGTACTGCTAAGTAACTTCCATGAGGACAGATAAACTAATACACAGATCTGATTTTTTTAATGAAATATATTAGTGACTTAAAGCTCTTTGGATTGAATTATTTGTTGTACACTCTTTTTGCACCACATTTTAACCTACATTCCTGAAAAGCATCTTACTTCATGAGTTTACATATGTTCTGTGCAAACCAGTGAACATCAGAAGGGAAAAGAAAATGTGATACTTGTTTTTGATATTCCAGGACTTTAAGCAGCTCAAACCCACACTAAAAACATTAAGGGTGTTAATTACATTAAAAATTAAAAGAACACTGAGTAACAAGGTCTTAGGAGACAGATGCTTTGATGCATTTATTTTTTCTCAAATGGATGAGAAGTGTGCATTATTCAACCAGAGTTCTTAACCCAGACAAAAAAAAGTCCTATGTATTTTTGCTAAATGATTAGTATAACAATCAAACCATTAATTGTGCCATAATTATTTACTCATTGGGAGCAACAATGTTCAGTGCATATTGATGTTCCAGAACAATGGGGGACAATTTTATTCTTTCTCTTCCACTGAGCTGTATTTTCCTAGAATATTATTGAAATGTGAGATGCTGCGTCTCCTCTTCCCACCAAGATGGATTACTGTGGGATTTACTTGTTGGGCTGTGAAATGACCCACAGCATTAACCAGTCCACGTGCCAATTTTTGAAGTGGCCTCACTACCTTCAATGTGGGTTGTGATAAATCGCTGCTTGATATGTCATTGCTTTTTTTTTTTTCCCTAAAATGCTATTCTAACACTCAAAATGCACAGAGTGCTCAGGAGAATAACTTATAGAAGAAAGGATTTGATAAACAGAACAAATAAGATAAAATGGAACATTAGATGATCGCAGAAAATCACAAATGGAGTAGAGGGACAATTAAAGCAAAATCAAATCAAATAAAAATAAGCACAAGGAATCAGATGATCTATATTAAAAATCCATTGTCCTCAGTTCCAATCTTATCTATATTTGTATATTGACTTTTCTAAAGAGCAGTCATTTGAAAGTTAATTGTCAAATCTCCTCATTGTTTATCACAGAGATGGCTGAATTTGTACAGCAACATTAGACACAAAATCACCTTCATGTTTAGTAGCAGCCTATAGCACAGTTAAGAAATATCAGATCAGTTTTTCTCTTATTCATTTGAAATTTACAATCACTATATGCATAAAGTACATATAGAAATACTAATCTGTGTGTGATAGCGACATATTCATTTAGTATTGACAATTGTTAGCTTATAGAAGCCACATATAAATTAGAGCAAGCAAGTAATTTATCAGAATATTTATCATAAGTTTAGCAAAGACGTACTAGAATGGTATAGAAAATTTTTTAAAAAGCAGAAAACAATGAGTAGAAGAAATGGTAAAACTACTTGCCACAAGAATTAAAGGATTTTAGGAAAGAACGCAGAAGCATCTCTCAACTTGGACTAACTAAAAATCTTTTGAAAAGTAATGTTATAATGTAGTAGAAAAAGCCTGGGGCAAAAGAAAAGCTAACTTTTTATTGTTTTTATTTATTAGAAATCGTAAAGCCATTCAAAATTTGCTTGTCTCATCCATTTTATAGGAAATAGTTTAAATACAATAATATATAGGTAAGAGATTTATAAACCATAAGGTGTGAAACAAATGAAAGACATAGAAATATACCATAGAAACTAAGTGGAGGAATTGCAAGATCATTATGCCTCACTCACCCACCCCCTGCTCAGCACCATTTAATAATGATACAACTAGCTACTTACTCACTTATTCCCACAAAATTCTCTTCCGCTATCTTTAAAGTGTGAGTAGCACAAACCATAATTAGATGAAATAAATAATGTGAACCAGAGACTCATATCTGGTACAATAAGTACTCCATAAATCTTAGTTAATTTCAGTCATTTTATTTAATCTGCTAATAAATAAGATCAAAGTGGTTGCATTTTGTTCAAGTATTTCTGCACAAGTATGATCTTCTCTGTGATAAATGATGAAGGAATCTGGCAGATGGGTGCTCTTTTTAAAAGGCCAGTTTCATAGTATAGTTAAGTTAGGATGGAGGACAGTTAGGAAGAAGAGCACTGGATTTTTCCAGGTCGTCTGGTTATTGTTCTTTTTACTTGGTTTTTTTGGAAACAATTGCTTTGCTGAATTATGGCTTAACTCACCTTCAAAGTCATTTGTTATTTTTCTATTATGGCTGAGTAATTTTTGATTAGTAAACACCACGATTGAGCAGAAGTTAGCTCAAACATCAAAGAGTACAAAGGTTAGTATTGGCTCCCAGTCCTGTCTCTGACCTTGGGAACGAAATGGAGACAATGGAGGAGAAAGGATTCACATACAAGGTGGAAAACGTCAGGAGCAGACATGCAACTGTGCAGTTTATCAGTTCTTTCCTCTTTAAGCCTTTTTGTGCTGCATTAAAAGGGTATCTGAGATGGAGCAGTTTAGAGAGAGCATAAATAAATTTCTGAGAGTTGTGGAGGCTGAGAGGTCCTAGCATGGGGTGCTGGTATTTGCTGCAGCTCAGATTTAATGGAACAAGCTAGCAGAACGCTGCACATAGCCTGATCTACAAGGGTCTTGATCTCAGGCTCTTGGGAGGTGCTCTCAAGGCCTAACCATCTCTTCATCTCCCCACCTCTCAATAAAACACCTGAAAACACATGAAATTTGCAAGGGATTCCTTCAAAGCCTGATAATCCCCCCACCTGGGACACTAATGGTTCTCTCAGAGTTCACTTTACTCAAGCTGGTCTTACATTCCAGGTGTCTAGACTGTAGATAGAAAAAAAACAAGGGAAGTCGATAGCCTTGGGTCATGAGAACCACTTGAATATGACTTAAGAATTCTACTTTATGATCCACTGACCCTAGCATCATTTATGTAGCTTACGTGTCATTTCTCCTTGGCAACTGTCACACACACGTGCATCAGTGCATAGCTACCAGCATGTGTGCCCTCACGTGCATAAACCTAGAGTTATGTGGACTGATGTACCTCCTTTCCAGAAGAAAGTTTTTAAGAATATGAGACAAAGTCAGTCAATTCTGTCCTATCCTGACAACTTGACACAGAATAGGATGACACATAATAGCAAAGCAGATGACCTGTTTATTCAAATGAACCACTAGTATGTTTCAGCTTTTTATATATATGACCATTATCACTCCACTTAGGATTGACACTTCACTTTTTATTTCCAACTCAGTCCTATTCTTTAGAACCATACAAAGGAGCTATTAAATGCCAAGAAAAGTAAACTACAATTAATCCTCCAAGGAAAGAGTTTATGGTAAAGAACCTAAATGAAGCCACAGTGGTTTAGAAAATAACAAATATTTTTTTTTAAAAATCAGAGTTCCAAATACTTTTCTTTAGGTTTTCATATTCTCATGCAGTATAATCACTGAGCTGTGAATGGCTTATTTACCAGTCTGCTGGCAAGCTTCAAACAAATTGCCAGCAGTTACGTCCTTTAGGTAGGCACAGAGCTTTCATGCTCAAGTGTTCTAGCCCTTGTATTGAAAAAACAAGAATTTTTTAAAAAGTATTTTATATTTATGTATTGTAAATAAAAAGTTAAAATAAAACATTTTAAAAATACGTGACACACCTAGAACTAAACCAGTTCAGTGCTAAACATTTCTCATTAGCCACAAAGACAATCAGATAAAATCATAATTGATAATCCCAAACACATAAATTTCTACTCTATTCTAGTTTCAAACTTAATAGCATTTGTTAAAGGCAAAAGCAGATGCAAATTTCAAGCATGCTATTGTTTTCTGTTTACAAAATAATCTCTGGCATATAATCTCTAGGAAGTCAGACATTCTGCAATTGACAGAGAGTTTGCTATTTCACAGTTGTATACTCATTTTCTCTGCTTAAACTTACCGTGGATAGGAAGAGTTAATATTTGTATATTATCGATTAAAACCAGACACTGCTATAACTACTTTACATGCCGTATGTTACTCGATGCTAACTAAAATCTCTGTGGGAGAGATGTTGGTATCATCCTTATTTAGCAGCCTAGAAAAGGGAAGTATACATGTTTAAGTAACTTTCCAAATAATTTTCACAGATTACAAATCAGGATTTGAACTAAGGATCTCAGGTATCAGAGCTCATACCCCTAGCTGTTATCCTCTGTTGCCTCTATGAATTAGATTGTACTTTTGTTGATTTTTTTAAAATAAATAAACTTTGCACTTGATTTTCATATTTTGTTGCTTTTGCCTGTCTCCCTCTTTCTTTTCTTGCCTTTTTCTTTGGTCTTTCTTCCATTTCTCTTTCCATCTCCCAGATTTTATTTTTCTTTTATGGTTCATTTCTCCTTTTGCTTCATTAAATTTGATCTTAATTATGCCATAACTTTTCTCACTTTCCTTTCCTTCTTTTTGTCATTTCCTGCCAGTTTGACTTTTCTGTCTTTTCCCTTCTTTCTCTCTTCCTTTCCTCTGACCTTTCTTCCTTCGATTCTACTTTACTTCCCTCCCTCCTTTCTTTTGTCCTTCCCCCCTTTTCCCCTCATCATTTCTTCCTCCTTCCTCCTTTTCTTACTAGCAAGTCCTAACAAGTCAGAATAGAAGAAAAACTAAGGGTAGTGTATAATCTCTGAAGCAGATATCCTGCCATTGACGTAGGGTTTGATATTTCACAGATACGGTCTTATACTCTTTCAGTGATTTTTTCTTAGTTTTTTTATTAGTACATGTTGGTATTAAATAATGATTACAGTCATAGTGGGAAGTTAGCACATGTACATACAACACATCTCAATTATTTTTTCACTCCCTTTCCCTGCACTCCGCCCCCTCTCCATCTTTGCCTTCCTGTCCCATATGAAAAAGATCAATCTCCTTACATTTTCCTATCATTTATATTGCTCTTCATTTATATTTTGGGTTTCTCATGTAATAAAAATCATACAATATTTAAATATATGTATATGACATATTTCACTTAATATCATGGTCTCAAGTGAGACCATTTTTCTACAAATGGCTCAAATTTATCCTTCTTTCTGGCAGAGTAGTAGTATACTGAATGTAAATGCTACATATTTCTTACCCATTTTTCTGTTGATAGACATAAAGGCTGCTTCTAACATTTAGCTATTATGAATTAAACATAGGTATTCATGTATCACTGTCAGAACAACACTCAGAAACAGAATACTTCAGTCAAAGGTCAAATGTAATTTTTAGTTTCAGTTTTCTAAGGAATCTCCATACTAATTTTCACAGTGGCTTTACTAGTTTATACATTCCCACCAATAATGCAAAAGTGTTTCTTTTCAACACAGCCTTAGCAGCACTTGTTATTTGGTTTCTTGATGATAATCATTCTTTCTTAAGATGGAATCTTCATGTTGTTTTAATTTTGCATTTCTCTAATGCCCAGATAGGCCAGTGATATTGAATCCTTTGTTGTGTATTTATTGGTCATTTGTATGTTTTCTGTTGAGAAGTGCTTATTCATTTCACTTGCCCAATTTTACTGGATCTTTTATTTTGGAAGGTATAATTTTTTGAGTTCTTAATTATAACCCTTACTTCTTCATCTAGAAAATGGGACAATCACATTCGATTTTTTTTGTGAAAATTGGGAAGTCCTTGCATGTCACCTGCCACATAGGAACCCCTGAGAACATTCCAGTGCTTATATTGTTTTATGAACTGGGAACCTTACTCAGAGATACCACAGGACAAAAGATGCCTTTGTAAATACTCTAGACAGGAGCAGAATGGTTCAAAGAACACATCCTTGCAGGGAAGACACTGATCTGAAAGGAATGACTTTGGGAAAGCCTTCAACTGAAATTCTGTTTCATGTTTGAAAAACTGACAAGAACAAAAAGGAAACTTACAAGTTATAAAGATAAATGAAATCAAAACATTGCTAATATTTAAGAACTTCCTAGTACCCAAAGTAAAATGTCTCTTCATATACTCTTTGGTTTTTTCTATCATCTAAACCCAGCATTCTCTGAATCATAAAAATTGTTAGGAAGATACTACTTAAAAGCAACAGTCAAGAGAGCTCAAATGACTTGTTCAACAGTAATAGACAGAAATGTTGCTTGAGTCATATAGAATTGGCCTGAATGCTGAAATAGGAGAATAAGAGGATTCCAGGAAGCTTAATGGAGTGTTGACTGAGGACTGCCTAGTGCCTGCCTCTGTATGCATCACTTCCAGAGATGATACACGAAGTTTGCTTTCCCCGTAAAGGAACGTGGCTTATCACTATATTCATTGCTCATTCTTCTCCCTTAACTTTAAGAGGTTTTCCCTTTCTACAGTGTGTAAATTCTTCTGCATTTCTCAACTGACAGTAAAACTCCCCCAACTGTATGTTACATCTGGATATCATATTCTTACACTGAAGCTATTTATTTACTCTTTCACCTGTTTCTACCAAGAATCTTATACGAATTCTGATTGATTCTCTCCACAAAACAACGTCATTCATTTGTCAAAATTTTTAATTAACTTGTACTTCACTGTTTGCTAAATGAAAGAATCATAAGATAACAAAATGTATAAACAAATAGAAAGTGGGGGACCACAACACCAGTTAAGCCCACAGTCAGGTTCTAGATACACTCTTATACCACAGATCCCAAGATATTTATTCTTATAGTTCCCATTTTTTATAAATGACAGGAAGAAGAATGACAAGATGTCTAATGATATTTCAAGGTAACCTTATTAAGTTTCTTACATGTTCCATCAAAAAGTCTACTACATCAGATTTATATACTCTATTAATAGATCATCTTCTATAAAATAATGACTGGCACCAAATAAAATTTTGTAAAGAGTTTGGTGATTTTTAGTCAATAGCAAACATACATTATTCTGCAAATACATACCCATTTATGGTCCACAATTGAAACAAAAAACAAAGATAATTTAATCTAAATTGTATAAATCCTTTGTTGCCTTGTTTTTATAATGTGTCAGAACTATATGGCCTTTTCAGTAAGTATAGAATATTTATCAGTCCACCTAATTGTTTTATACCACCATTATATTTCTCAGGAAATTCACATGGTAATAGCTAAATGAACTGTAACATCATTCTCCTCACACCTGATATCAAAGCAATAAAAGAAATTATTTGATATGCAACATAAAAACCATGCAATGATAATAAGAATTTAATTTTTCACTTTTTAGTTATTTTAGCTAGACCACTGAAATATGTGGATAATTAATCTTAATTCTTTCATTTTATTACTAAAAACAAAAGAATGAGGAAATACTAGGTGTTTGTATTTTTCAATTATCAAGTTTCTCAAATCTTTCAATTATATAACATTTTAGACTACATACATGTTTCCTTGTATGTGAACCCTCTCTTGCTCTCCAAGTGTATCATTCCAGGTTTACTTTTAAAGAAATTTTGGGTCCTGTGTCTGGCTAAGCAGGTAGTTCTACAGTAGCACACAAGTTAACTATGTGTCTTTTTAGCAGAAAACATTATTTTTTTTCCTTCAGCCAATTAAATGTGGTCTAATGCTTCCTAGCTCTAGTAATAAAGTTCATTTTGACTGCATTCTAGAAAGTAAAAAGAATAATTGGTAACCCTCTCCCAGGTTTTCTTCTTTTTTTTATTTTAATGGTTTAGAATGTGAGCTAATGGTCTCTCAGTTCATGCTGTGTTCTCCCTTGCTGGTTCTTTTTCTGGAGCCATACATTAGCATCTCTTAGCTCCACGGTCCCTTGAGTTGTTAATTTCTCATCTCTTATGCACTTGTAGATCCAAAGTGTTTTGCCATTAAGCAATATATACCAGCTTCCAGAGCTTTTTTTCCTGGCTAAATTCATTCTGTGCATACAAATTAATGCTAAGGGCAACTGCTTGATCCATCTCATCCAACACAAATTCAGTTTCAAAATGTCCTTTTGCTCTAGTTTTCAACATAAATAATTCTGCTATGTCTTCATTGAAAAATACGCTAGGTTTATATTATCGAATCTCATTTTTAAATGTCAAAGTTATTGCACATGCCATTAAGTTCAAATCCATTATTTTCCTCATTAGTGTGCTAATGAACAACTAATTTAGTGATTCACTTAATCTACAGTTGATGTTCAAGTAATATAATATTTTGGGAACTTTAAGTCAGATGATGAAAGGAAAATCATATATATATATATATATATAATACAAATATGCACACATATACATATATAATGTGATGTTACTTATTGATGAGGACGTATTTTGAGAAATCCATCATTAGTCAATGTTGTCACCATGCTAATATTACAGAATGTACCAACATAAACCTACATGAGATAGTGTACCAGACTTAGGTTATGTAACATAAAGGTATGATGTAACATAGTGCACCTAGACCCAAGATGAACAAAACAATATGAGGTTAAGTCAAATGAGAGAAAATGAAGCCATCAAGAGACTTAATAAACAGTAAATGTAGAAGGCTGCAGCTGGCATAACAGCAGAGTTTTATAATAAGGTTTTTTAAATAGGAGTAAACTCTAAAATAATGATAAAAATACAAAATAGTAAATTCATAAATAAAAACATAATTGTTTGTTATTAATAAGTACTGAAAGTAACTCTATATGCTATACTTTTACAAATAGTGGTACAACAGGTTTGTTTATGCAAATAATTGCAATAGGCATGTGAACAACGCATTGTGTTACAGTGTTGCAGTTGTTCCAGTGTCACTAGGCTACAAAAATGTTTCAGTTCCACTACAATCTTATAAAACTACTTTCTGTGCCCCAATTACATTTTCCCATCTTGAACTGAAAAACTGTAGAGTGTGTGACCATCTTTTCAAAACATTTGTTTGTGAGAAAAATAGTCATTCTGATAAGAATTGTAATTTTAGACTCCTTTTTGCATGTATTGATTTTTTAAGATATTATAAAAATGGGGTCAGATATATATTTTTTATACTTAGCTCAAAGTTGTTAGTGAAGTGAATCAATATTGAAATTATGTGACAGAGAAAGTTGGTCCTAGAAGTGAAAGTGGAGTGCTGATTCTGATCTTCATCAGTAAGATCTCTTTTTTCCCTTTAAAAGTTATGCATTTAAAAACAAATGCCCTATACTAATTGCTCTCAAGGTATGGTCTTCACTCCCTGTAAGACTCTTCAGTCATTGCAAGATCAAAGTTAGATTTGAAATAGCACTAAGATTTTATTTTCCTTCCCACTCCCCTATCTCATCCTTGGACAATGATCTGTAAGTAGAGGAAGGAAGTAAGTACAGGAAAATAAATGCAGAGTCTGCATAAAAAATAATGCCATCATTATGAAAGTGAAAGAATATGAGTTTGTGTATTCTTGTGTTTATTTAACTTCTAGTGGAAAACTAAGAGATATACTTCTAGCATGACAATGAGAGATCTTTTCTTACATGCTTCCCTGTAAAACTGCTGAAAATTATAAAGACGAACAAGACCAAAAGCACCATTTTTAGCATTTCAGATTAGGACAAAGACCAGATGAGGAAATAGGAAATTAAGAAAATATGTGAAAATTTAGTAAGAAGTTTATCTATAATATCTGAACTAAATTTCTTCCTCTCTTCCCCTCAAGCTCAGGGAGAAAGAATCTCTGCTCCTGACTGCTGCAACCAGAAGCATACATCACCTCCCTCTTCCCTCCACAGGAGTCTCTTCCTGACCTTAGCAAGACTTCACCATTTCTCATCAGACCCAGGTGCCCATTGCTGAAATTAAATTTCAGATTCTGAGCAAGAAGTGAACAATACTGTCTTCTACCCACCCCCAACACTCTTGGAAATTATGCTTTGTTTTTTACCTATCAGTCCTGAGAATTCTAGGGCCTAACAGCTCTTCCTTTGACTCCTCAGGCAGTGGTTCTAAGTCTAAAAGGCAAGCTAAGAAAAACCTCAGGGTCCCGCACCCCCCAAGCTGTGCTCACCACTCTCATTCACCCTGCTCAGCTTCTGTGAGGAAGTGGCACTTTTTTTTATTTTAAAGAGAATAAAACCAAGAAAATAAAACAGACAAATTGAAACAAACCAGTGTAAGTGATAGAGGACTTCAAAACAATATAAAATCAACAATGGTTACCATAATGCCTCTTGTTGTCTTCAAAATAGCTGCAAATACCTTCAGACATAGTGAAAATCAAACAAAATAGAATGGAATAGAACCAATAAAAACATAACAATGAATACAATAAAGGACTTCAAAACAAGACAATACTAAATCCAAAATGACTACCATAATCTATCTTGCCATCTTTGAAATGTCATCAGCTATAACAGAATCAAACAAAACAACACAGAATAAAACCCAACCCAACAAAACAATGAAAATGATACAGGACTTAAAAACAATACAACAGGGAATTAACAATGGCCACTCCTTCAGAAGGAGATCCCCCATAGATGCTACACTGCATACTGTGATCCTCTGAATAGATGACCTACCATGGCCTCTAGACCTGCAAAGTCAGTCAAACACCAAACCTCACAAGCATCAAACTGCATTTCACCTCAATAGCTATCATCATAGCCTGCATTTCTCCAGTCTAGCCAGTTGTTTACTGGAAACGGGGGTGGGTGGGCGGTGGGGTGTTGGTACTTCTTGTTTCCCAGCCCAAGTACCAGAAGGGGCTGGGCCCAGGCATGGTGCTGGTTCACAGGGAGGGTTTGCTACTTGTTGACTTCTTGTTCTCTTTCCTCGCAGTCTGTGAATGTTCAGAAGTGCCATTTTGATAAAAGTTTTATGTCTTCCCCATGTGGAGCAGCAAACTCATGGCTCAGATTTTGTCTGAGGTGACACCTAAACTTTAAAATAGGTGGATATTGTCTTTTTCAAAAGGAATGGAGTTCATTTGAAACATCTTCTAGAGCATTTTAAAGGTAGGGAAACTTGCCAGTATAGTGGAAGTTGCAGTGAAAGGGAAATGGGAAGACATATGTGGTTCTAACGGATATACAGCAGATACCATAGACCAGCCAATTAGCAAGACAGCTGGGAAAGAAGAGGGCTTGGAGTATCCCTACTTCTATCAGAAAAATACATCAAATACTGAAATTAGAAACCATTCCTTTGAAGGAGCCATAATTAGATTGGATTACTTTGAAGAATTTTTGCCCAGGACCTCGATGAAAATAATAAAGGAAGTACAGACAATTAGTAGAGTATAACAGCTAGGAATCTTCAAAAAAAGTGGAAAGAAAACTTGCTACTAGTCCCAAGGAGACTCCTAATATAAGCTGTTCCTTTCTGAGGATCAACATCATAGACTGTACTCCACTGGGGTGGAGCATGAGAAAAATTCACTAATATAATACAGTCACCAAAGAGAAAACCAAATGGCAGTAACAAGCTCTATTTAAGTGGAACAATACCCAGAGTTACTACATTATCTAAAATGCCCCATCTCTAACAAAAAAGTTACAAATGTATGAAATAAGAAAGAATTCTTTCATTTTTAGAAATATGAAAGTACAACATATACATCGGGAAAGAAGCAGGCAAGAGAGATGGTATTATGATTTGTGTCTGCATGTTCCTCCAAAATCCCATGCAGTTATGGGCAGGCTCCTACAGTTTGTGAATGATTCATAGGTGCAATGCTAGAATTATGGGTGTGAGTGTTACACCTAAATGAGGGTGGCTATGTAAACATAAGAGACAGAAAGAATATTCCCTCTGTACTTCCCCCCTTTTTGCTCTTGTTGTTTTTGCTGTTTTACATTTCCATAAATGGCTGCCCCTGTGCCATGCCACCGTGCATTGGAGTCAACTAAGTATGAACTGAAACCTCCACAGACTCTAAGCTAAAAATTTTTCCTTCTTCAATTCAGGCACCAGGTGTTTTGTCTCAGCAGCAACAGAAAAGTAAGCAAGACAGAATTTGGTACCAGAGAACTGAGGTCATTGCTGTGACTACACCTGACCATGTGGTTCAAAAGACTTTGGGAATGGCTTGTGGGGAGCATTTGGAAAGGTTAACAGATATCCCCTAAAAGAGTAGAGCTGGAAGCCCTTAGGCTGCTCCGTGTGAGAGATTTCTGGTCAGAGCTCAGAAGATAGAATGCTCTAGTAAAGACAAGGCTTTAGAAGTTTCTGCTGGGAAGAAGGACTGCATTAGTTGGTGGATTCCAGATGATGTGTGTTATGGCTTGTTAGAAAGTTTTGTCTGCATTTTGCTTGTGTCCAGAGACTTTGCCTGAGACAAAGATTAAGGGTAACAGACTAATTAATCTAGCAAAAATCTAGCAGTCTAATATTGATGGAGTAGCATGGTTATTGTTGGGGAGCTTTTAATCAGATTTACGGTGCAAATCAAGAGCACAGAGCCCAACATAATGATTTAAAATTTTGTGAGTTTGCCCAGAAAGGAAACTCAAGCAAAGCTGTGAACTGCAAAGGTAAAGCAGAGAAGATGTCAATTGCTGAGAAGAAACAGGAGAACAAAAAAGATGGGCTAAGGGCATCTTAATAAGCAGCAAGTCTCCACCCTTTGCAGCCTCAAAACCATGAATATGAAAGGCATTGCTTTGAGGGGAAAGTCACAGAGAAGAAACAGTTCATGATGGACAGAGTGCAGCAAAGTACAAGAAAGCAAGCAGCAAAGTAGAAAGGCAACAAGTGACAATAGCTACATTATTTCTGTCTCTTATGTTCTATCCAGACTACCCATCCATCCTTAAGGGCAGACACAAGGGTGGGATACCTTTAATCCTAGCTTTGCACTATGAATCAACTCCAGCATCACACACTTAAACCCAGAATCACAAACTTTGGATCCACCCACTCCAAAAAACCAAACCCATAAAAACATGAGCCCTTCAGCAGTCATCTAGACACAAGCCATAACAGAAATCTACAGAAAATCTGCAATGGTTATATCAGTTAAAATGACAGTAAAATTTAAACATAACTAGAGATAAAGAGGGATATTTTACAATGATAAAAGAATTAATCCGTCAATAAATTACTCCCATTATAAATATAACATTCACCTGATTTTATTGAGAAATTGAATATGATCTAAATAAATTGAATAGCTGGCTCATGGGTCTCCTGACTGTTAAGACCATCTTTAAAATGTTACAACACAAACTAATCTGCAGATTCAGTGAAAGCTCACTCAGAAAACCAGTTTATTTCTTTATATGGAGCAAATAAATTCTTAAATTTATTTGTAACTACAAATGCCCCATAATATTTAAAATAATCCTTAAAAACTAGACTCATACTTTATAATTTTAAGAAGTATACAGTAAAATGGTAATCATACAGTATAATATTGCTATGAACATCTTGAATCTAAAATTTCTAAAATCAACAAAATCTAAAACTTATAGTTTAATAATATAAGTAACCCAAGTAAAAACACACAAAGAAGTTGAAAAGTTATTTCCATAAATGTCCCATGGCTACATGAAATGACTGTCCAAATCTTTAGTTATTAAGGAAATGCCACTCAAACATCCATGAGATGTAACTTCACTCAACTAAAATAGGTAGAATCTAAAAGTTAGATAATTACCAGTGTTGCTAGGATGTAGAGACATAGGAACTCATACATTGAGGATTCAAAGATGCAACAGTGGGGTAGTTTTGAGAAATATTCTGGCCATTTCTCAGATTATTAATATAAAGTTTCCATATTACTCAACAACTATACTGCTGGTCATATACTCAATGGAAATGAAAGTATAACCAAACAAAATTTAATACATCAACAATTACTATCACAGTACAATTAATAGCTAAAAGACACAAAAGATAAATACTTTATCAATATACAAAAGGATAAATGAAACATGGTATAATCATATAGTGGAATATTACCTGGCTATAAAATGAATGGAATTGCTAACACCATACTATAACATGAATGAACCTAGAAAATATACCAAGTGCAAGAAAATGGAAAAAAATACTTCATGATATATAATTCCATACATGTGGACACCTATAACTGACATCTTATCTATAGTGGCATAAAGGGGATTAATGGGTACGCAAGACTAGAGATAGGCCAATGATGGTAGCAAATGGGTCATGTAATGACAGGTAAATCATATGAAATTTATTTCTGAGGCCAAAGAAATTTTCTACAAACAATTCTGATGATGATTAATATCTATGAATATTCTTAACAACATCAACTTTTAAATTGAAATATGTGGTTTGTTTCCAAGATTTAAACAGTACCAAACTCCTATTATTTTGTTTTGAAGTTCTATATCATCATTTTTATTTTTTTGTCTTTAAAATAAAAAAAATGCTCCATTACATTGAAAGACTATGGTATACGAATTATATCCCAATACATGGTTAAATTTTTCTAATGTAATGAATATTTGGAGACAAACTATGAAGAGATCTTCTTTGGGTTCTTCGATAATGTTTAAGAATACAAAAGAGTCCTGTGACAAAAATGTCTGTGAATCACTGATGTAAATATTAATGTGCCCTGAAAAATTTGGCATGAATTATGCAACTTTTGATAATATTCAATATTTTATTAAACTGGTATTGGTAAAAGCATGAAGTATTGGCAATGAGTAGACATCACTTCCAGAAGTAAAGATGAAATCACTGTAGCATTTTTCAGTGAATTCAGAACATCACCCATAGTTTCAGCTACCAGTTACCAGCTCTGTTAGTAACATCCTTTTCCAATTTGAGGCAATGGCTTTTCTGTGAATCTCATTTTTCTTTTTGATAATAAGAAAGTTGTACGGAAAGACCTCTCATACTACTCCCAATTGTCAAATGCTGAAGAAATTATTGTTTCAAATTGACATAGACTTTGAAAATTAATCTCTCTATATTTTTCCCTCAATCTCCATATAATACTACAGATCTAAAAATATTAACTTCTTTTTCAGTGATTATTCTTTAATCACTCATCACTGGTCTCAAATTTAATTTATATAATATGATAAAATTTCTAGCTCCATATTAACAAATTAGTTTAGAATGTAATTAAGTTAAAAGGTCATGGTACTCACAAGTAAAATCCAATTTAAGTTGTTCAAGATGGAAAAAAAATCATATTCATTCAAAAATGTTGATTCAACACAGAAGTATTGACCTACTCTGGTTCTGATCCCAGTATCAAAAACAAAACAACAACAAAAAAGGGTGATTCATTTAGTACTTTCTGGTTGGTTAATGTCAGATTATACATTAAAAAGCTGACAAAGAAGCTTGCCTTTTATTCATGTAAAGTTAAACTTTAAGTATTTGGAAGAAAGCAGAACACCACATAATGATAAGACTAATTCTTTAAAGGTTATGATAGATTTGTTTTTTATTTATTTGGTGCTGATTTAAGTATGTTCATGACTTATCATGTGTTCATGAAAACAGATCATATATTCACCATAATAACTTTTAAAAACAGGTATAAAGTACTCATGTGTTGCAGTCTGTGCCTAGATCCCCAATCCCCCAAATGGGCGCATGGTGAAGACCCAAAGGAATGAGACAAGAGCATGATCTTTAGGGCTCCAAGAGAACTAACATCCTCCGCAGAGTTCGTAGCTCTGCTAGCAGGCTGGCCCACTGACCCCGGGCAGCCTGCATTTAATCAGAACAAGCAAGGAGTTGAGAGGAAAATGCAGGAAACCTGAGCAGGATCTTGGGAAGGGTTCAAAGGTTAATTTGCAACAGATGATGCTGATTAAGGAAAACTATCCAGAAAGTCTGCAGGTGGCCTCAGTGGCGGCTTATCTTGCCTCCCCGAGGTGTCTCCTCATTCTCAGTTCAGCCATGCCTGGGCCACCCCACAGGTCTGCACGTGTATTCAGCTTCAAGGGCTCCAGCTTCAAGGGCTCCAACTCATCATCTATTATTCACAGTGGCGGATACCGCAACTGCGGCCGTAAACGTAATTGCGTGGATCATAGCTGGACTTGAATTAGACTTCAGATTTCTAAACCAACTTCTGTGGTTTCACTGTCCCCCACACTGTAGCTATCATCATTACTCAAGAATAAATGCCAGGATAGGTAATCTATGTGTGAACATACAATTATGAGAGACTCACAGGCTTTGCAAACCTTCAGGCTAAATCCATACAGTGAAAATGGCTCACTGGAGGTTTTGAGTTAAACCATAAGCATCATTTAGCAGAATGACTTGGTTTATATTTATTTATTCATATGTCATGGGTTGAATCATATCTTCCTAAGAGATGCTGAAGTTTTAAACTCAAGAATTATTAAAATTTCAGTAGTCATTATATTTCTTTCCTTTTATGTGGAGATGGCACTTAAAGTATAGAAGGCCACCTTGCCACTGGAAAGCATTAAAGCCTAACTTCGGTCCAATCCAGGATGGAGGGAAAAGTGAGACTCTAAAATGGGTCTCATGGTCAAAGACATTTAAGAAACACTAAATTTCAGTTTTTAAATTCATCTACATGAGCATTTTAAACATTTTAATGTTCTGGCTTTATAACCTGTTTATAATCTTTATATCATGGTTACATGATCTGACACATGTCTTCAATTCTTGTCTCCTTAATTGGAAATAAGTATTTTGTAGATATTTCAATTAAATTGAGGTCATCAGGGTGGATACTAATTGAATCTCTGTCTTATCACTGAAGTATAGCATTATAGTGAATTTGATTAATAATTTTATAGTGTGAAGAAATTTGGAGGACTGAGGCAGAAATAACACAAGTCTGACCCTCACCTGGCCTGGAAATATCAATATAAAGGTACTGGGTTCAATTCCCAGTACTACATTAAAATAAGAGTACCATTATAGAAGTTACCCTTGCAATTCACATGGATTTTGGTCAGTTTAATCACTGTTTGCATTCACTCATTCCAATATACTCCATTAATCCACTCTGCAGTTTTTATACTAGAATAGGTTGAATAATTAAATTGCTTCTGTACTTTTTTCCTACATGGGTTCACATGCACACTAATTATTTATTGCTAATTAGAATTACTAATACTAGCTGATTCCAGAGGTGGTCAAATACATAAATTTCACTTTGGAAATGTGAGAGGAGTCACAATATTGATGTTTTGACCAGAACATAATTGTTTGGACCTCAGAGAACTGATGCCAACAGGTAAAGGGATGTGGAGGACTTTCCTTGGGCTGCTTTCCACTTGAGGAAGACTAATATAGTGATTCTTTATTAAATAAACCAGTTCAAACAATCCCTAACGCTATAGGATTATAAAACCAAAGCAAATGAGCCAAGGATACCTCTGACTAAAGAGATTCACTGAGAACTAGTGCACTAAAATTATACATCCTGAATCTTGTTCACCATAACTCTCCTAATTAATTTGTATTAGAAATAAAGCTTATGCGATAACATTATAGGCAGCTAAGTTAGATATAAATCAATACACAGAGAGGAATGGGCCCTAGAAGAACTCAGTACACACACACACACACACACACACACACACACACTAGAATTGTGACTGGAGGAGCATCTGAAGAAGGTGAAGGCTCAAGATGAAAGATGCAAGGGCTAGGCCTATGTGCCTCCCTAAGGGATAAATTATAGCTTCAAATTATGCTGTAATTAGTACCAGTTGGTCCAAAAAGTCCAGTTAGTTATCAGAAGCCTTGTTGGGTGACCAGAGAATCTATCTGTTTCCTAAAAATGCCTTTACTCTTTCCATGTACCCTTGCTATGTGACACATTTCCCTGTAGGATCAACACTGGCTACATGTCCATACTTGTAATTACATAGGTTAATCACAGTTTGACCTCTGTTGTATTCACAGTGTGACTTTGCTGTATAAATTGCCCCTGACCAAGGCCCTCAGTGGCCACCCTATTCATGTCCCATTGTGAAAATCCAGGAGCTAACCTTCTTTTCCTTATTCCCAGTAAAACTCTCCTTACTTCCTATTTTGGTTCATAACTTCATTCCTCAATTTTGTGAGACCACAAATTCAGCACATGTGACACCTAAGAAGTTTGGAGTTACAATTACCCTATATCAATAAGGTAGATTTATTGGCAAAAATGCACTTCGGGTTTTACGGTTGGGTTTACTATATATTTTCTGAGTAACTCTATCGCTATTCAACTCTACTACCAAACAAATTTTTATGACAGTTAGCTATTATTTGCCTTCTTTACTTGAACAAAATTGTGTCCTGGCTGCATTTTCATGTTTATCTTATTCAAAGCTAAGTCATTGTGATTGTTACTTCTATGGCTTAATTTAGTGAGGCTAGTGTGCTGAGTTACTTGGTCAAAGACCAGTGAAAATGTTACTGAGTTATTTTTTAAAAGATGCAATTAACATTTAACCAATAGATTTTGAATAAAACAGACTATTCTTTATCATGTGTATTGTTCTCATCCAGTCAGTTGAAGGTCTTAAGAGAAAAGACTGAAACCTGCTATAGAAGGAATTCTTCCTTCCAGACTATCATCTGAATAGGAGTATAATATTAATTTTAATTTAAGTTTTTAGCTTGACTGGCTGATTCAGACTGTTCAGTGCCAATAACCACATAAGCCAATGTCTTAAGATAACATTGTGTGTGTGTGTGTGTGTGTGTGTGTGTGTGAATTTGTATGTATGGGTAATATGTATATGTATGTATAGATTTGGCACCCAATAATAAATCTATGATTTGAATGATAATAGGTCAAATGAATGAAAAAGAAGTTTCATTTCTCTCTTAATTTCAGCAATACAGGGACTTAAACAAATGCATTTTTAGATGATAACTCTGATGTTTATTAACAGACAATAGATAAGTCTATAATAAGTTAAATATTGGTGTACTACAAAACAAGTGTGATAAGATTTCACTTGACAATAAAAGATTTCTAAGAGTTACTATTTCTAATCCTCAAGTTTCAACACACTGTAAAAATTAAGATAATACTTTGAAACTTCAAAATTGGTTTAGTAGAGTTTTCTTTTCTTTCATATTGCTTTTTCCTTATAGTTGAATGGGTATAGGTATATATGAGGATATATATACATAAACTTTCTATCATCCCATACATGTACATATTTTTTGCTCAAAGACTAAACTGTACAAAAAACACATAGAATTAGAGTAGTCAATTTATTACAAATATACTAATAAGAGTTGTGTTTTGTCTTGAATTCAAAGGTTAAATGTCACATTATGCTCTTTAAAAACACCAACTTCAATATTTTAAAATATGACTATTGGTAAGTTTCCTAAAATAACTTTAAATAAAATGGCCTTAAATTTTTATGTATGAAATAATAACTAATTTTAGGATATAATTCAAAACACAGAAGTTGTGGAAGTAAAATAGGAGAAAATGGTATGCTAGTATATATTCTCCACATCAGAAGGTGAATAATTACTCTTATAAAATGTTCTGATGTCAAGGGGAGCCAAATATCAACTCTTAACACTTAATACAAGGATATATGCAGATCTTCTTGAATTATGATGGGGTTATGTCCCAAAATCTACCATATGCTGAAAATATCTGAAGTCAAATGAAAACACCTCAGTTAGTAAATAGTGAAATTCAGTGGCATGGCACACTGTAGAGTTGACTTTACTGTTTTCTCACACAGTTGATGAGAGCTAAAGTTTTTGCCACCATCCAGCATCACAAGGCAACATCATAAAGCATGTTACCAGCCTGAGACAAGATCAGAGTTCAACATTCAGTCTACTACATGATATCAAAACTCATAAGTTGAATTATTGTTTAGTGAGACTCAATCTAAATTCTAGTTTGTGACTTCTTAAACATAGTAAAATGACAACCTCGACAACAATACAGGTGTGTACCATTTTGCTTGGTGAAGCATTTTTGTAAGTTATGTTTTCTTATCTTCAAAGCTTGAGATTCTACTTTGGAAACTAGTGATATAAACTGACATGGCTTTAGACTATCTACAAATTGGATACAATATTTCCTCTATACGGCTGAGGATATAGATCAGCAGTGCAGTGCCTGCTTGGAAGGTACAAGGTACTGAGTTCAATTCTTGGTACAAGAAAAAATTCCTCTATGATGATGGATTTGAGTTTGAGAAAAAGAAACTATCTGATTTTAATTATATAAAATATGGATGGCCAGCTATTTGATAAAAATGATTTGTGTTTATTAAGTAATGTCATCACTTTTCTAAATTGGTGCTGGACAAAGTTTCTAACAAGAAATCCTTGGTATACTTTGGACATCACAAAGAACAAAATAATTATAATATTGCTTTGGGACTTTGGTATGTGTAGTGTGCTTTCCATTTAACAACATTGTTCCCATAGTAATGTTTGCAATAATCTCTAAATATTTTGTAGTTCTTGCATTTACTTTTTTTTCATTTCAATTTTATAGAGTACTGGGTAATATAACTTTTTAAAATTAAATGTTAGATATTGGGAATTGTTGTAAAAGTAGAAAGACATTTATGCAAAGGAGATGTAGATATCTTTCCTTCCCATGTAATTATGATGTACAATCAATTTCCCTCACAAGTAGCCTATGTTGGTGGTATTTTGTGACCTAGAAATATAAATATGCCCAATGTGCCCTGTGATGTAATATTTTATGGAAAATGAAGAACAGTTTCTTTAGCATGATTAGTAAAGATGAATTTTAGCACTCTATTCTTGGCTTCATAAACCTTTCAGGAAAACTGACTGGAACTTTGATATAATAGTATCACTTTTCTCCAATAATTCTATTCTTTAAAACAAGGAACAGGAGAAAAAGATTCTGTCATTTCCTGGTCTGTTTGACTTTTAAATCAAAGACAAAACTCAAACAGGATTTTAGTGTAAATTCTTTTCTTAAACAATATCCAATATTTTACATGTAAGTCTGGAAAGTGATATCTGATAATATAGCAAGAAATCAGAATAAAATGGTTAAAACTTACACTTTTGTAATTTTTACCTGTGTGAATTTTGGAGAATGTATCTTTTGAGTATTAGTTTTCATAACTATAGAAGAGAGTAATAAGATCACTCTAAAACAGAATTTTTCATACTTCGCATTACTGACATTTGGAACAAGAAAATTTCTTGGATGTTGGAAGCTTTCCTTTGCTTGGTAGGATAAAGACCAACATCTCTGGCCTCCACTTGCCAGAGACAAGGCTCATTCTCCCACAAGTGTGACAATGAAAACTGTGTCCAGACATTGACAAATTACCCTTGGGGGAAATCAATTACCTCCAGTTGAGAACAGCTATTGTAAAGAGTAGTTGTCAAACCTTGTTTAAATGTTTACTCACAATGAAATTCTCCTAGGCTTTAGGCTCTGGGACACCAGGGTGTGTATATATGCACACAGGCTTCCACCCTGGGAAATCCCTAGCCCAAGGAATCAAAGCCAGTGTTAGAAACATACACTCCCAGTCATGGCTGGCAACCAAGAAACACTTAGTAAATATTTGTTAATCTATGTCTTTTCACAATAAAGATGTGCACTGGTTTTGTGTAGCAGTTCACTGTGTTAAACCGATATTATGGGAGGTCATTATTTTGTGCTGAGCTTTTGATGTAGGCCTCAACAGAACAGATAAATGGAAATGTAGTCAGTTATGCTAAATGCCACATGATCAAACTTAAAAGTTGAAGAAATAAATTCCCAAACAAATCAGATTTTGCTGGAAATGGGAGTCTACTCTACTTGAGTCAACTGAGTAAGAAAATCCTCACTGCTTCAATCTTTACAAAAAAATAATCTGTTATTCAGTTTTTTCTATTGGTTCTATGTTCAGACCCTACATTTCTCATTGTTTGGCTATTGCAAGGATGGAGGAGTATAACTGTAAAATGGAGACTGTCCCATTCATGACTTGCAAGTTAAAACTCATTAGATCTGTAATTTATTGTACTTTTATTCTATCCCTTAAGAACTACAAAGGAATAAATGAATTATACTTAACATAATATTTTGATAGCTGATACTATATAAAGTACCATACATGAAATGAAGTCCAGTGCAGTGGCACAGGCCCACAAACTCAAAGTACCCTAGTTTGAGGTCAACTTGGACAAAATAGTGTATTAAAGACTAGCCTAAACTACACGATGAGACCCTGTCTCAAAAAAATAAAATCAAAACAAAACACAAGGCACATGCACACACACACACACACACATACAAAAAAAAGCAAAAACAAAAATGTGAGAAAGAAATACTAAATGATAACGTATAGACTAGGTGAAGAAAATTCTCTTCTAGTCTTCAAGTCTTCAATTGTTTCCTAGGACAATGTGTTTAAAATTTGAAGTAGAATATAGTAGGTGCCACATGAGACCCTGAATGAAAGTGCCAAGAGAATTGAGAGGAAGAAATACTAACATATAGTTCAGAAGTGATCACTACACTATAAGAGAGCCTTCGTGTAATTATATTTCACCAAGCTAAAAAACGATAATTCTCATTCTTTCCTGTTTCCTTTAAGACCTTTCATAGTACACAAATACCAACCAAACTGCTTTTGAATTCTGTACGTTGTCTGATCCAAAATAAACAAATTAAGGCTATTTTGCAACATGGAATTAGACTCATTTGAAATAATTCATGTGATTTAAATGTGTTTAGATTTTGGTACTAAAGAACAATTTATAAAATGAAGTATGATAGTTGTACACCATTATCCAACACATAGTTGTATATACTTACATATAAATTTGTTATGTTTTTTCTACAACTCTTCAAATACATAAATATATATGCTATACATGAGCAATATATGAAACATATATAAATTTAGATATATTTACATGCAAATTTATTATATATACTTGCATATTTTGATTATATCCCAGGAGATATACAGATATGGATAGAGCCTAGACAGGAACACAAGAAGTTCAAATAATCCCACCCACCATCTCAGAAAAAGGTCAGGTTCATTTTATGTAGATCACAGAGAACATATTCATCAGGTTACAGTCCTCAGTGGACATGTCAGCACATTATAGAGGATAGAAAAGACATATCAACCCACCCCTGTAATGGACAATTCACCCTCAAAAACACACACTCCTCCTCTGTCTTTTATGTAATCTTTCCAAATTGGAACTAAAAGAAGACTTTAAGCTAAACATTTTGATCATTTATTCCAATTCCATGTGCCTCCAGTACAGGCTCAGTAATGGGTCTGCCTAGCCAAATGAAATAACTTTCAGTATCCAGATTCTTCAAGACTTTGCAACTTCCTGTAGAGGAATGTCAAATGTTCAGAGACTCCCTATATTTAAGCCTTTCTTACTCTCCACAAGCAACATTTGCTCTGTCCTATTCTTTCCTTTCTTCAAATTCTTCTTGCTGCACCAAAACCTCCTAAAACTTATTGTTCCTACAAAAATTCCTATTCCCACTTTCAACCCAACCACATCAGGCATGTAACCCCTTCTCTTTAGAACACAGATGTCAAACACCATAGAAGAACTTTATATGGACTCTATTTAAAACTTCAACCAACAATATGAGAACAGCTAACTCTGAAGGAAAAACAGACTAAAGTTAAATATTGAACCCTGGCCTCTGTAGTTTGACCCCATCCAAAAAATCTTCCAAGTCACCACCTTGTACCCACCTAGCAACCGTTTTCACTGTGAAAATCGGAACCACTGGACAAAGGCCTTCCCTAATCCCAGGCCTCTTACAAAGACATGTCTAAACTTCAGAAAGTGGGCTCGCCAGAAAATGGATTGCCTTCTGAAAAGTCAGCCCTTCCCATGAGTTTGCTCCCCTCCAACTAACCTAAAACATCTGGAGAAGATCTGGGGACTCTCATGACCTTATCTTCAGCTGCCAATTGCCATGGCCCAGATCCTGAGGATTCCTGCACAACTTCCTCAGTGGATTCACAGGTAACAATAATGCTGGTGGGAAGACAGACTCTTTCAAAGTGGCCCCATCCAGCCAGTCCAAAATCTCCAAAAGACAAAATCTCCAAAAGACAAAATTGTTTCCATTCACCCAGTGGTCTTCAACCTCTGCACCCTCCTGTCTGATATCCCCTCCAATATTCAATACTTTACTGTTTTAGACCTCAAAGATACCTTCTTTACTATTTCCCTCAGCAATGATTCCCAATAATCTTTTGCCTTTACCTGGAAAGACACCAAAACTGTGTTCCCGCAAAACTTACTTGGACAAAATTTCCCCAGGGATTTCAGGAAAACCCTTACTTCTTTGGCAAAGTATGACAAAAGACTTCCAATCGCCTACCCTCTACTGCCTGCTCTAATATGTCAATGAATTTTGCTTACCAGTCCTAGAAAGATGACTCCATCTCTCACACTATCTTCCTTCTTAAATTTCTAGGGAAAAACAACACCATGTCTCATACACAAAGCCTGTCTGGTACAAGAGGTCACTTACCTTGGCCCTTACCTCACCCCTGCTATTACCTTGTAGCCTGCTTCTAAAAGTGGCTCACCAGTTAAAGGTTAGTAGGTTCTGGGTTGCTTGCCTTTCCTTCTGGAATAGATTCCAGTTTCTCATTTTGAAGAAAGACTTGAACTAAATGAGCAAAATGTACTGGCAAAATTTATTTGAGAAATTAAAAAGTGAAAAACAAGGGATAAACTGGCTCTGCAGAGAGCTTGAGCTGAATACAGAAGAAAAAAGATTAAAGCACGTGCTGGAGAAAGCAAGATAGGTTATCAGGAGGAAAATCTGCAATAGCAAGTTTTTTTGTGTTACCTCTCTTTTATGCTATCCAAATCCCTAGGTAAGCCATGAGAACTTTTATATACTGGTCTTTCAAGGCAGTGCTGAGATCCCACCCCTCAGTGGGACATCTGCCCTAGGCTATACTATTGAGAACCTGCTCCAATTCTCTCAGGAAGTCCACGTGGTGCAGGACTTTGAGTATGGTTCTGCACTTGTCTTCTGGATCTTACAATTAGCAGATCATGATTACTTCCAAAGCCAGTTTTGCCATGCCATCTCTTCTATCTCACTACAATTCACTGTATAACTTCCTCCCCAAACACAATCTTCCTCTCCCGTGACAAAAGGTGATATCCTTTCCTTCCTGGGGCATCTTAGCCATTTTGAATTTCAGAACCCAAATTCCTCTCATTGCAAAACTCTTTTATGAGGTTTCCATGGGAATTCCTGAGAAAAAGTGTAAGAACAGATTTATTTCTCAAATTCTTTTGGGCCCTCAAACAGGCATTCCTTAATCCTACTTTGGCACTACCCAATCCTGATAAACTTTTCTATTTTTAACCAGCAAGAAGGAACAATCATGAATTAAAAACAAACAAACAAACAAAAAACCACCAGGGATTTAGCTCGGTGGCATAAATGCATACCTGGCAAGTGCAAGGTCATGAGTTTGATCCCAAGGAAGAAGAAGAAGATGAAGATGGAGAGAAGAAGAAGAAAAAGAAGAAGAAGAAGAAGAAGAAGAAGAAGAAGAAGAAGAAGAAGAAGAAGAAGAAGAAGAAGAAGAAGAAGAAGAAGAAGAAGAAATTATTAGGGTTACTTGCACAACCAGTTGGATATTCCACTTTCCCTGGCCTGTGAGTCTCTTTCTGTGAGTCTCCTATGAGAAAGACCATGAGTCTCTCTCTCCCTAACTTTGCCCATTTCTTGAACGTACTAACAGAATAATTCCCCCAGTAGTTGCCCTTTTCCTCCCTAGACACCATAATCCAAGACCTATGGTTACAAGGAACACTTGGAGTCTTCTCTCCAGGAACAAAAATCATTCACCTTTTCCTATGTTCTCCTACTCAATATTATTCAATATTTCTTTCACACTATTAATTTTACTGTTAACCCCTAACACCACAGCATAGACCCATTCTACCTAGGTCATTTGGACATTCTCTCACATGGCTAAAATCATCCAAATCTTTGTTTTTTGTTTTTTATACTAAGAATTATCAGAAATCAAACTCAGGGCTTCACATTTGCCAGGAAGGCACTTGCTGCTGAGCTCCACACCTAGCCCCCAAATGTTTAGTGGAACCATCCAACCTCCCTGCTGGGTCTGCCTGCCTCTATCCATCTCCATAATCCTTGCTCACTTAGGAGCATGGATAAACACCTCTGCAGGGCTACACTGAGACTCAGACTGCCAGTCCCAAGGGCATAGCCCTAGCTGAAGAATCTGACAGATTCCCAGGGGCACTGAAAGGTATCGGATAGGCCTTCTAGGTGCACTGACTGCTGCATCAGGCCATAACTTATTCCTCCCAACAGGGTTCTGTTTAATTGAGTCTTTTCCTCTCAAACCAAAGATCATTTTACCCCAGTCAGCTTTTTTTAGACACTTCCCTCTGCAAAGCTGTTATCCATTTCCTCCTACCTTCTGGTCACTACAACTTTAATTATCCTTGTTCTTTTAATCAGGAATCCATTTATAGGTTCATTCCCTGTCAGAGCCATTTAAATATTACTACATCTAAATATTGCAAGAAAGGGGTGAACTGACATCCTGAAAAACACACTCCCAGCCCATGGAGGTGCCCCAAAATTGAAAAACTTCAATACATCTGATGGAAGTCTTCCTGAACGAAAAATTCACCACTGTTAGTCAAGAAGGTACCATGGTATTGCGATCAATCTCACCCCTTTGTCTTCCACAGCTGCAACTTCTACTTCCCCCTTTCATGTACAGTGAAATTCAAGGCAGTTTCACATTTACTCCCTAACTCAATCCCAGAAATCCTCCTTCTGTCTTGATTTGAACTTGGGATGCATTTTCCTAAAGATGGTCATTTTCTGGGAATGCAGGTATGAGGCATATATTTACTTACCTGCCAACTGCACCAGAGCCTGTATATTAGGCCTCCTCACTCTCACCCTTTGCTTAGCAGCAGCTGATCTATCCATTCCAATCTCCCCCACAACCCCCATCAGGGCACAATGCACCATAGAGCTGGTCCGCTTAATGATCACCCTGGGAATTATCACAGGAAGTGTAACAGGGATTAGGATACTAGGAATCTTTTAGACCTCACCAAGCTGTCAAAAGAACTCATTGAGGGATTCAAAGAAGTTGCCAACTGGGACACATGCAAGATCAAATAGACTCCCAGACCTCAGCTGTCCTATACAACTATAGAGGTTTTGTGTGTGTGTGTGTGTGTGTGTGTGTGTGTGTGTGGTTTTGTTTTTTTTTTTTGTCTTTTTGTCTTTTTGAGACAGGATCTTGTTGGAGACCACTATGAAGCAGCTCTGAGCAGGATTTAAATTTCACTAATTGGCTTTCTATGTTTGTCTGTGAGTCTGTCCTAGGCCTCGGCCCTTTGCCTGGCGATGGGAGCTGATTCATAGTTAGTGAACCTCTATGAATCACTGGTCCTGGCTGAGGCCTGTAGTGGCCAGTGAGGCCAGAGATACCTCAAAGGGCAAGATAAGGCCACAGCTGAAGACAGCTGGCTCCTCCACTAATTAAGTAAATGGGGACAGCAGTTATAGGAAGTTCACTCCTGCAGTCTTAATCCTACGATGATATCTTGGAGATAAAATGATTCTCCTAAATTGGCATAATTTAGCACTTGGAGAAGTCTTTGAAGTGACTCCCAATGTCCTCCTCATTTCTTGCACCTTTTTCACCTTTTGTCCTTGGTCCTTTGTCCTAATAAAAGAGGGATAATCCAGAGAAGTGGAAGTGTTAGCCCTCAGAGTCATGACCTCAACTAAGGGTTTTGACCCTCCTGGAGCCTTAAAAAAATCATACAATTGTCTCTTTTTATTTAACCTCCTCGGTACACTTGTTTAGAAGACCGGGGATCTAGAGCAGGACCCAATAGGATGTCACTATGCAGTTTCAGGTGACCTTGAGCTGAGCTCACTTGGTGGCCCAGGCAGCTCTCAAACTTGCAACCATCCTCCTTCCTCCACCTCCTGAGTCCTGGAATTACAGATGTGTGCCACATGCCCAGCAGCCACAGATGTCTTGATCTCCTGATAGCTTCACAGGGCAGCATACGTGCTCTACTCCAAGAACAATGTGGCTTTTACACCAATGAATCCCATCTTGTTAGAGAGCTGGTGTGAAACATTTTGTGAAGAGACTTCCAAGCTCCTTGATTTTTTCAATGGTTTGTTTCCACTTTTTCAATCGCTCCTGCTCCTCCTCATTCCCTTAGTGTTTATTTCTCTTTTCCTTCTTTTTCTTTCCTATATCATTAATATATTCCAAAGATCTTTTTAGAACAAATAGTGGCCATTTCCCAGGCAACTACTCAAGAATGCCTCCCAAAAGAACTTAATCTCCAAAACAGTTCAAAATTCCAAAACTTTTGTTGCTCCCTCTCAGGAGGAAATAGCCAAGAAAAAAACAACTCAATTTCCAATACCCCTTCAAAACAGCCAGAATGATGGAGCCCAGGCAAGGACACATCCCATTTGAATGAATCCACCTGCCATCTCAGAGAAGTAGAGTTCATGTTACGACACCACCACTTTATGAAGAACATAGAGGACACATCAGGCACTGTTTCTCCAGCCCACACCCTTAAAGACCTTCCAAAAATGCTATAAAAAGGGCTCTTAGCCTATTAGAGAGATCCTCTCTGTTCTACTCACACAGAAAGGCCCCTCTGAGGTTTAGTAATAAACCTGTTCAAACAGTTTATGTTTGCATTCTCCTCTGTCTTTTCCACTCAGATAATGAGATAGATAGATATATAGATAGATGATAGATAGATAAGATGATACAGGTAGATATTATAGATATCAATACAGATTTCCTTTTGTCTCTTTTTTTTATTGAGCATCTCTCCTTCCTGTTCAGCTCATGTGGTTTAGATGAACTCAATTTTACTCTTGAGTTAAAGGGTTAAATACATAATTTTCTGCTCAACCATCAGAACATACTATTGTCCCAATCCTGGTGGTCAGTTTAGAAGTGCATAGGACCTCAATAATGATCCAATCAGTTTTAGCCTCATGTATTTTCTAGAAATTTTAGGTAAAGCTTTTCTGTTTTTCTTGAAGTAGGTATGTAGCAAATCTAAATACACACTGCCCAGGAATAATTCCAATGGGGTATAAAGCAGAGGCAAGAGATAAAACAACAACAACAAAAAAAAAAAACATTCTCCTGATGGTACAGAGATGGCATAAATCCTGGGTTTAGTATCTCCTCAATGGAAGTTATTCCAGTCCTATAAAGCCATAAATTGTCATTTGTGTTTCAGTTGGGATTCTGTATTTTGCAATTAATAAATATGCTAATTATATAAAAATGTTACTGAAAGTAGCCACTTTTAAGCACGTACAATGTCATATTTTATGACACTCCAAATTCTTCTAAAAATCTAAGGTAGTATTGATGATACTAATTCTTTATTGAATGAAAGAACAAATGACAATTGTAAATGAAAGGTAAAAATTACTAAAACAAGCAATAAACTTTTCAAGCATTATAAATCACATTTCATAGAAGTTTTTGAAATTGTTGTCCTCAAAACATCACATACAATATCAGGATTATGGAACTTTATTTCCTCCCATTTGTTTCTTTTTTACTGTAAAGTTTAGTTAACAGATTTGCATGTTATTTTCTACATTTTGCATGATGATGACGGTGACACTTGAAATGACCACATTAGTTCCTCTTCAGCTTTTCTCATTAAAGATTCTGCACAGGACAAACAATCCTAGGCCTTTTAGGAAGTGATTTATCACCCTTTCTTACATGTCAATAGGTTATCCATGCTGAAAAAGGTCTTTCGATTCTTCTTTACATTTAAATCTAAATTAAGTAAAATAGCTTCCACTGAAATCGGGTGCTTACAACACTGCTGCAAATCTGTAAAATAGAGACTACGTGTTTGATGTTTTAGAAATGTTTCTATTTTTATATAATAGCTTAACATGATGAAAGTGCAATACCTACCCAGAAGAGGATGCTAAATTTCATTCTAACCTGAATCAGAGACAGATTCATTCCATTTTGATGACAACCAATCACAGCACTCAATCTCTGAGTTCATCTGGGAGCCATGACAAGAAGCTGTTGACCTTAAAGATAATTGTCTAACATGTCCCATTCCTCAGATATGTTTAAAGTACTGGGGGAGCAGAATTTTAGAGGTGACTTGTCATTAGAACTGCAATATCTTAGTGCAATGTTTTTGTATTAACTCTTAGATATATAATATTACAGAGATAAAACATCTTTCTCAATATAGGGAAGACTTAATGCAAAATATATATATTTTGTTGCTTAAAACATATCATTTATATGATATATATATTAAATATGCTTATTCTGGTGCTTAGTCTGGTTAATTAAAATTTAATAAACAGTATTACCTTTGGACTGGGTCTGAGAGGTTACCAAATCTCAAATAAGGAAAATAACCCACCCACCCCTTCGAGAATAAGTGTCCAGGCTTGCTAATATCAGTTATGCAAAAAAATTGTTTTCAGGACACATCAGTAAGAGACACATTAGCAGTTTATTAGGCAGAAATTTAGGATGAAATCAAGAGTGAAGGGTGTGCCTCAGAAAAGTGAGACAAATTACAGTTTGGAACTGGGATTATTTGTGTGCTTTGGGTTTTGAAAGTTTGTGCAATTTGATAATTTGTGGTCTTGGTCTAGCCTTGATCTAGAGGGTGGGGGGAATAGCCTACACACAGTAAAATAATCTTTATGTATGTTGGTGGTGGGCTAACTTAGAGTTGAAAAGGTAATTTGTTTACAGTTGAAAGAGGGCTATTTGTAAATAATAAAGAGAATGGCCAAGTCATCTGCAAATGAACAGAATTGCCCAGGCTTATTGTGTTGTGAGAAAGGAGAAACCAACAAAACATACACTGGGTTTGTGTAGTGAAGCTATAGTTTTCATTAAAAAATTGTTTTCTCTTGTTTCCTTTCTGTCTAACTTTTATTCCTTCTATCTTACCTCAGCATTTCTATTTTTTCTTCACTCTTTTTCTGATATCCATGAGAGGTAGGAGATTATGGGAGGTATATATGACCAGCCAGCTGGGTAAGTAGATGTGACCTGTCAGTCACAAAGATCCAAGATGTGTGCCCAAGCCCTGCACATAGGACCAATCAAAAAGTGCTATCTTCTTATGAGGTTTTTCATGGAACAACATAGATCTGATGTCATCTTGAGGTATGAAACATTGAAAAGATGGGGACCATCCATCTCATGGCCACTGTGCTTTCTATGTACACCATACTTCTTTTCCTACTTCCAGTCACTCTCATTCTGAAGAACATATTTCTTTTCCAAACTGTAATACTTTTAATAAATTTAAAACCTTATTACCTTCATCACTTTTCCTGTCTTGACTATTAAGTGCAGCAAATGAGGAAACACCATAGACAGGCTCATGTGGGGGAAAGGCTGGATTTAATTCCATTTAGGTACAGGCAGGCTAAAGTCAGTGATATCAGCAGGTGGCCTCAAGAGTTTGAGAATGGGTCTCTAATCTCAATGAGTATGGATGGAATGCATGGGGTCAAAGTTCTGAGGACAATCAGTTCAGGTGTGGGGACACTGCTGGACATCCTAGCATCTGGGAGATTATATTCAGTCCTAAATTTCTTTGTAGCAATCACATCTGTTTGCTGAAAGCAGCATGGTTCTTTGGTAGGTTCCTGTTTGTAGAGAGCAGTGTATTTTTTTGTGAAGGTCTTGACCAGATCAAGTCTCCCATTCCTGTCTTCCTGTCTGCTCTAGAGAGGAGCAGAAAAATAGTTGGAGTTTCTCATGGCTACTTTGAGCATGACAAGAGAGGTAATATGGACAGTCTAATTGGGAGAAAAATTTGGGGGAATAAGACTGTATCAAGGAGTGGTCAGGACCAGCATTTGCCTTTTGGTAACTGCTTATATATGACTGTAAAAACAGAAAAATCTGAGGAGGCCCAAAGTGAAGGAAGAGGATAAGACAAACAAGAGATACAGCTACTGGAAGAAGCACTGAGGTCCAGTCACAGATACTGGTCCAAGAGTCAGACCAGGCACTGTCTAATTTCTGAAACCTTTCCTGTTGATCATTAGACTGTGCACCATATAATGCCTCACTGGTTGGTGTAAATGCAACATTCTTCCCCAAGGAAGATGCGTAATCCACATTTTTCAGTGATAAAAAGATCTAAGCCTCTATGATTTTGAAGGGTCACTGCTGCCTGGGAGTCTATCTCATTTTGTAAGATAAGAATGGAGTCATGTATTTGTCTGAGGTTGTCAGAAAGATCTTGGGCAAGGGAGTGATAGGAGGTCAGGGAGATAGTTAGACCTGCTGTGTCTGTCCCTGTAGCAGCGCTGATACACAAACTGATAAGGAGGCGTATTAGATATGTGGCTCTACTTTGTCAGACCTAGGTTTTATTGGCAACAAGGAGGCTTGGTTTCCCAGGCCATGTCTATTTTGGGGATGAAGTATGTCATTGTGCAGGTCCCAGTATAATTAGTGAGGAGGCACAAGTAATTAGAGATCCTACAGAGGAAGAAACACTTTCACAATGTAAACATAATTGGTCATGAATGTGAAAGTGTTGTAGAACTCTTATTTTCTCTTTCCCCAGATGCCCATGGTGTTGATAGGATAGCACCTGTCAGAGACCAGAGGAGTTCCTGGTATGGGACCTGACTGATGTCTGTTGTTCTGTTTTCCCATTGTAGGAAGAATGTTTGGTGTCTATTGGGAACCCTTGTAAGGAATTCTCAAAGGTGGGGAAGAGGAGACAGTCTGAGCAAGTCCTTAATGACCAGGAGTCCACTGGAGAAAAGGCATCCCTTTGTCTATTGAGCAGTGACATTGTCATAACCTTAGGAAGACCAGAAAAGTGGACACACTGATTGGATAGGGCATCCCAAGTAACCTGGTAGCTGGCATGAATATATGAAGTCAGTAAGGGCTTGGTAAGAGTAGTATGGGTGGTTATGGGGCCATGCATGGGCTTAGAAACACTAGGATTAACTTCAACTAGAGGAGTTGGGTCAAGCATACTGCCTAGAGTCCTTTTATCTTGTCAGTGATAGAGAAGTGGCTACAGATCATTTGTTGAGGAGCTGGAGTGGGCCATTCATTTCACACTCAGGGTAGTATTTAAAGTTGGTAAGAACCCAGACCTGGGGAAGTACTGGAATGACATATACATTGCCATAGACATAGAAATACAGAGTAAGCAAACTTTGGCTGGTAGGATTGAAGGGGTTCAGCAAGGAATGTGTTAATTGCAAAGTTTTGTAAAGGTAATTAGGAATGATTGGGAAAAGTTTAAAAAAATGCAACTGCAGGATGTGGTGAAAAGAAGAAGAGATAAATGGGTCAATCATCATAAAGAAGAGAAGGGGAAGGGCCTAATTATGGTAATGGTTAATGACAGGACAAAAACTGGTTCCATCTTTGAGGCAAAAGAATTAGAGTCCCAGTAGCATTGAAAGTAAAATCCACAGGAAAATGAGTAATAGGAACAAAGAGTGCTTAATGTCTTCTCTGTCAATCATTGAATAGGAAGTGGGTGAAAAGGAATGAAAACAATATGATATGTTTCATGACACTATAACAGAGGGTGCCTCAAGAAAAGAGATCTTCTATACAGTTAAAGAAGGACTCAAGAGTGGATGTTTGATGATAAGCCAGGTGATATCAGAGGAGTCTGTTCAGAGAAATAGACAAAATGACAAGGAATGCAAAGGGAAGGTATTTAAGTGTCTTCTGGAATTCTGGTCAGCCTGGGAGAAGTGGGATAGATTACTTGTGATTTCCATGAGGAACAGATGTCAGATGAATTGCTAGCAGGGCACAGTTTTGTTTTTGAGTGTTACATCCAACAGCCATTGGACTGCTATAGATGGCTCAAAAGGGTCCCATTCACTTGGGCTATAGGAATCAGGAGTTTGAATCTTTAATCAAAGTCAGTTTATTAGCCAGTTTATCCTCGTAAATGTGAGTGTCAGGAGAAGGCAGGAGAAGATTAGCAGCACCCCGCATTTCTTTCTGGGCTTGTTGTAGAATTGGGTGATAATCTTCTAGAGGGTTGGCCTTGGGGCTGAGGTGTGGCCTGAGCAGAAAGCTATGACCATATAAAATCTCAAAAGGATTGTATCCCATAGGCTCTCTAAAAGTGGCTGGGATGCAAATGACTGGAAGTCAGTCTTTGTGAAGCTGAAGTGTTAGCTTAGTGAGCTGGGCCTTAAGAATACATTAGCTATTTCTACCTTAATAAAAGACCAAGACCTTTAAAGGGCAGATGGATTCCACTGGACTCCAAGTGACTTAGACATTTCTTGGGTAATTTGATTAATAACTGGGCCATTTCTGATTGAATGGAAGATGAGAGACCAAACTTCAGAATAATGTCACCAAAAAAAGAGTGAATAATAACTGAGGCCTTCTCTGAGCCTTCAGGGAAAGTTTCTGCACACCCAGTGCAGTTGTTCACCCATGTCAGGAAGCATGCAGGTGAAATCAATATGCCAGTCCTGAACTGGGGAGAAATCTTACATTCAGTGGGTAGGAAAGGGAGAGGGCCTCAGAAAACATAAGTATGATCATACTACAGGCAATATTAAGCAGTGATAACTTTAAGAACAGTTTTCCAAGAGGGGAAGCAAATAAGATGCTCAAGGAGTCTGGTCAGGAATCTATAACCTGAGTGAAAATTTTAATGAAAGGATAAGAGAATGGTGTGGGCTTGAGAAGCAGAGAAGATGAACTTTCCATGATTTGAGAACCATCCATCTTTTGTGGGAACATCTTGATATTCTTGGCATTCAGAAGAGGTATAGGTCAGAATTATGCCGGAATGGGGGAGATATTTACCCTTATGTATGTAGTAGGGGAGGCTAGTTTCCTCTTACAATGATGATGGGGTCTGAAAGTCTCTGGTGTCCGCTGAAGTGAAGTACTCTCACCCATGTCAGCAATAGTATATCCTGAAGAAGAGCTTTAATGAGTGAGGTATTAATGAATGAAGACCCTCTGGAGGTCAGAAATCTTTCTGCTCAAATGGCTGTGTGATTATGCAGCATATGGAATGCATGTCTTGAATTTGTATATATATTATCTTGTAAATATAATTAGTTCAGCTGGCTGAGAAATGGTGGACATAGGGAGGGCTGCAACTTCTATGATAGAATCCTGGGTGGTAGTGTATCCTATCCTGGCAAGGGATTTGGGGGTGGGCTTATATGATCTTCTGCCAATAAACTAGGTATTATCAGGGTTGGGAAGGGAGAAAGTGAAATTGTGTGAGAATGGGGAGGTTACTAGGTAAATTAGAGATATTCAGTCATGTGGTTTTGCCCCTTTAAGTGAAGGTAGTTTAATGAAGTGAGAGGCCAGGTTAAAGTCGGGGACCAAGGTGATGATAAGCATGGGAGTTTCTAATAAAAGTTCATAGAGTTGATGGTGAAGGGCAGAGAGAAAGTGTGAGAGATCAGATGAAGACACGAGTCTCTGAAGATTATGAGAGAAGTAAAGGGTGATGGGAGCATATGTAGTGATTTTAAGCACCTCCGAGAACATCAGGGCAGCTTCAGCAGCAGCACACAGGCAGAGTGGCCAGTATAGGATAGGGGGGTCAAGCTGTTTGGACAGGAATATAATGGCCATGGCTTGGGCTCTGTGACAGAACTCTGGTGGCATGTCCCCTGTGTTCAGTCATATGCAGATTGAAGGGTTGAGTGGGGTTTGGAGTAGCTAAAGCAGGTGTGTTTCTAGAGCTTCTTTCAGATCTAAAGGGATAAATGAGGAAAGGTCTTGTGATTTAGTGGTCCAGTGGGCTATTTACAAGTTTATAAAAGAGCTTAATGAGAAGGACAGAGGCAGAAACACAGAGGCAAAAGTATCCTATTATCCCTAGAAAGCAAAGGAACAGCTGTTTGTGGTGGGAGTTGAGATCTGAGAGATCAAGTACATACAGTCTGGAGGTGTGCCTAGAGTATGTTTATGGAAGATGATACCCAGGTAGGTGATGGGCAGGAAAGAGATTTGAGCCTTAGGGTGAGAGACGTAAAATCCTATAGATGATGCAATAGTAAAAAAGTGTTCTTATAGGTTGACTCATAGGAGGAGCTTCAGAGAAAGAGATTATCTACACAATGTATAAGGTGAAAGCAGTGGGGATGAAAGGAAAGTAAATAATGTTCAAGAACTTGACTGAAATAGGAGTTGTCCTGGAAGCTCACAGGCAACACAGTCTCTGTTAACTGTTGGGACTGTCAGGTGTCAAGTCTGTTTGCGTGAAGGCAAAAAGTGGCTCTGAGAAAAGGTGCAAGGGAATAGTAAAAAAGACATCTTTTAAATCTAGGACAGAACCTCCTTCCAAGTGGAGGACTATGGTGAGCCTATAAGAGCCTACAAGAGTGACAGTGAGCGCTCACTCCAACAGGAGAACCTCAGTGGGCCAGCAAGAGTTCTGGTGAGCCCTTTACAAACCTGAAGGACCTTTGCAGGCTGGAAAGAGAATCACTGAGTCCTCCTTCCACCTGGAGGACTTTGGTGGGTCAGCAAGAGCATGGGTGAGCCCTTGCTCCACTGAGAGGACCCTGGGTGGGCCTGTGCAAGCACCGGTGACCCCTCCTTCCATCCAGAGGCTTCAGGTATGCCTGTGAGAGCTCCAGTGATGCCTCCCAATGATACCACAAGACTTCCAGTGACACAGCAGGGCCATGGCTGGGTTGTGGACCATGGACAGGTAGATTTGGCAGTGTGGAAAAGTCTGAAGCCAAAAGTTGGTTCACATCAATAATCCTAGGCTAATCAGCCTGGAAGAATCCAAGTTCACCCAATTGACTCCCAAGAGGAATTTGGATGACTAAGTCCCTTACACTGCAGTACCTGGCAACTGAGCAAATGCCAGTGACATAGTAGTGCCCTGACTGAGACACACATAATAGACAGGTAAAACATGCAAGACTGGAAAGACCAAGTATTAATCAAGAGGTGAAAATGACAAGACAAAAAAGCAAAATGAAATCTTAGAGCCCCCAGCACATCCAGAAGTAGTACAAGAGACATCAACATAAAAGATATTGGAAAATACACACTGATAGCAAGAGAAAAGATAGCAAGAGAATTAAAGAAATAAATCCATGAAGATACAGAGGAAATCAGATAGTAAATAATATCTCAGGCACAAAAAGAAATGGCAACCATAATGAAGGCATTGCTCAGCATAGCTAGAAAAGACATAGATAGAAGAAATACAGGAGCATAGGAAAATGATAGAAATCATGAATGAACAATATAGGAATGAAATAGAATGCAACAAACAGGTTTAAAAAGATATCCAGGAAATTAAAAATTCTATTGAAACCTAGCAAAAACTCTTGGAAAAAAATGAAGATAAACTTTCAGACCTAGAAGAAAGGATTGTGGCTAGTGATCAAGAAAGGAAAGACCTCTTAAAAATAACAAGGGAACATGAAATAACAATACAACAGCTCCAACACAATGCAAAGAAAAACAGTGTAAGACTGATAGGTGTCAATGAAAAAAGCAGGAATCAATGCAAATGACATTAAAAAGCCTATGTACAGAAACAACAGCAGAAAATTTCACAAGCATCAGAATAGAATATCACATGCAGATAAGTGAGATAGATACAACTCTAAACAGCAATAACCGAAATACAAATAACCCAGACAAATAGTGCTCAAGATCTCAGAAATTCATTACCAAAGAGAATACTAAAAGATGTTAGAGAAAAGAAACAGATCACCTATATTGGAAAGCCCATTAGAATCATTGCCAATTTCTCAACACAACCCTCAACTTATGAACAGTTTAGAGTGAAGTATTTCAAGCTTTGAAAGAAAACTTCCAATCAATATTGATGTGTGATACAAAATTATCTTTCAAAATTAGTGTAGATATAAAATACTTTCACAACAAAGAACAACTGAATAAATTTATGTCCTCCAAATGAACCTTACAAAGAGTATTAAAAGATATTTCTACTAGAGGTAGAAATGACCACAATTCCCAGAACAACAACAGAAAGAAACCACCACACAGGGTAAACACTAAAGGGAAATAGCAGTGAACCAATAAAGGAAAATAACATGACAACGAAAAGCAAAAAGATAACCATCAATGTAAATGATCTCATTTCACCAACCAAATAAACAGATTGGCAGGACTGATCAAGAAACAAGATCCAACAATATGCTGTATACAAGAAATATATTTAAGTCAAAGTGAAATTTACAGACTGAAAGTCAAAGGATGGAAAACAATTTTCCATGCAACAGGAAACCAGAAAAAAGAAAGGGTAGCTATTCTATTTGCAGACAATGTGAACTTCAAACCAAAAATGATCCAAAGAGATAAAGAAGGTCACTAAAAAAATTCAAGAGGAAGAGATAATAATTATAAATATATATGTACCAAATACAGGAGAACCTAATTAAGATAAATATTAATAGACATGAAAAATAAATCCCAGAATAATACAGTTGTAACAGCAGAGAATAATACCTATTGTTACAAAGAAACAGATCAACTAGATAAAAAGTCAACAAAGAAATACAAGAAATGAATTGAAACTGTGAATAAATGGACTTAATAGATATTCACAGAGTATTCCTTGCAACAATGTCAGAATACACATTCTTCTAGCAGCACATAGGACATTGTCTAAAACAGACCACATACTAGCTCATAGAACATGATTAAGTAAATGCAAAAGGATTGAAATTATCCCATGCGAGGAAGTTCAAAGATGGTGGACCGGTAGGTAGCAGGAGAGGGACCCTCTCTGAGAGAGACAGCTCAAATGCCAGAATAAGACACCCTGGAGAGACCCAAACAGAGAGAGATGGACTCTCACAACCCAGGAAGAAACTAAAAGCTGCTTGAATATGAGGTCCTGGGGATACCATTAGAGAAGCTAAGATCATGAGCACAGCACCCTCCTCGAGCTACCTGAATCGAAGCGATTGGTGCCGAAGCGACTGGCTTGAGCTGCTGGAGCACGGAGCTGAACAGCCCTGCATGGGGCTCACCTGGACCCGCCCTGCATGCTACCCACAAAGAGGCACTGTGAATTCGCACTGCAGCTGTGCTAAAGTCACAGGTCAGGGAAACCAGCAGCTTTTGGGGACTGGCATCAACATGTGGTGAGTGATGGGAATAAGACCCTCCCACAGGAAAGGGGAAACCGACTGGACGACATGTTGGATTTGGGCAGGAGAGACCTAACTCCATAGGAGGTGGCTTCAGTTGGTTGCTGCACTCGCCGAGCGGATTGGTGGAATCTGCTTGGACTAGGCTGCACATCTGGCCAGGACCCAATGAGTCACTGCAAATTAACTCCCTGAGATCAGCACACACTGACGCACTGAGGGCCTGCAAAGGTTGACTGGCCCGGAGGGGAGGAGCTAGTGCATACTGCCCGTGTGTGAATTCTAATCTCTGATAGCCTATTGAAGTGGGCTAAAGCTCCTAGCCTGCACCCTCTAGAGCAGCCTTAACCAACAAGAAAACCGTCTGGGGATTACACTGTACACTTTTATGGAAGGAACCAAAAACATGATGAGAGGGAGAAATAAGAAAAAAAGCCCTGTCCCCAATCCTGGGAACATTGATCCAGGAGAGGTAAATACAAAAGAGATTGAGGGCAGCAAACATGCAACATCAAACACAGCAGTAGCAGACATAAAGAGATATCTTCAGTACCTCGTAAGCAGGATCAAAACTGAAATATTAATTCAAATTAAACAAGATAGGTAGATTAATAAAAGAAGGGCTGGGCACCTCTCAAGAAGACACAGACAGAAGAATGGAGGAACACAAAAGGAGAGAAATGTTTAATGAAGAAAACAAGAAAAACCTAGAATTCATGAAGCAAATTCAAAGAGATTATCAGGAAACTAAAGACTGCATAGAAATCTATCAAAACTGCTTGAAAGAAACCAAAGATAGACTATCAAAAATTGAACACAGGCTTGCAATGTGTGATCATGAAAGGGAAGATCTCTTAAAAATAACAAGGGAGCAGGCAGTAACATTTGGAAGGCTAGAGGACAACAAAAGGATCTATAACTTAAGAATAAAGCATGTGAATGAAGAAGCAGGTATCAAAACAAAGGAATTACAAAGGCTATTCACAGAAATCATTAAGGAAAATTTTCCAAGCATAGAAAAAGGAAATGATATGCAGATGTTTGAAGCATACAGAACTCCAGCCACCTATAACCAAAAGAGAGCTACACCCATACACATAATAATCAAGATCCCAGAAATTCAATATAAGAACAGAATATTAAAAACCATCAGAGAAAAGAAACAGATCACCTATAAAGGAAAACCCGTCAAAATCATGGCAGACTTCTCAACACAGACTATCAGGTCAAGAAGAGCTTGGAATGAAGTAATTCAAGCACTGAAGAAGAACAATCTCCAGCCCAGATTGATGTATCCTGCAAAACTCTCTCTAGAAATTAATGGAGAAACAAGGTGCTTCCGTGACAAAGAGGAACTAGGAGATTTTGTGACCACCAGTCCAACCCTACAAAAAATACTGAAGGACATTCTAGGGAGAGAGAACAAGAATATGAGCATTTCAGGAACAGTGGCAGAGAGGCCTCAATGAATGGAGCAGATAGTGGAGTGGAACAGAAAAATAGACAGCCAATGGCAGGAAAACAGAATAGCAGAAATAAGGCATAGAAGATTGGCTCTAATCTCTAGTATAGATGGCCTTAAAATATTAACAGAGAGAAACAGAGGCAGAGTAGATCAGGAGATAGGGTCCATTGAGATGCTCTACATAGGGAGGCAGTGGGACCCAACCAAAATAAGCAGTGCACCCTATGGGAGTGAAAGAGGAGGAATTGTTTAAAAAAGGGAGGCAGAGGATATTGTTAATTGGGTAACAAGATTTAAAATTAACATTATTCTCTCCACTATGCTTGGATGGATTATGTGCTGTTCCAGTTTGTCTACCTACACTAGACTTGAGGACATGGTCAGCTATCCCAAAAATAAGAGGACATATTATGGTAATAATCCTTAATTTTCCTATCAACTTAATCTGGAGCCCTTTATGAATTATACTGTCTTGTTATGACCGATCTTATTTGAAACTGTGTTGTTAGATTGCTACTTTGTATTGACTGATTTTATTTAAATCTGTTATGATGGATAGCATCAAGTCTAAGTGTATAGGCAACTACACTGAAGATGACAAGATTCACTAAGATACCCACTCTGGTTTGATTATTACTTGCTTTTGAAGTCTTATAATGTCTCCAATGCTTTGTTTTTATTAATGTTGTTATACACTGCTG
>PVJX010007175.1:60132-72830 GCA_004027295.1 Dolichotis patagonum | reverse complement strand
TATATCCTTCAAAGACACGCTCCCAATGACGTACTTCCTCCAACTAGACTCCACCTCCTAATGGTCCTAACAGCCCATTCAGTTATGAATTCAACAATGGATTAATTCATTTATAAAGTTAGTACCCTTATGATACAATCACCTCTCTGGGCCCTACCTCTGCACATTGCTGAATTGAATAACAACCCCTCAACACATGAGTCTTTGGGGTCACTTCACATTTAAACCATAACAGTGTGTACTGACAAGTAAGGAGCATGAAGGAAATGTCTGGAGCTATGGAAACAATCTATCTTACCCTGGATGGTGTTTGCATGAGTGTATGTCTATGTAAAAATTAATCAAGCTGTATACTTAAAATTAGTGCATTTTATGTACATGAAAGTGAAAAGTAAAAAAAACTAGAAACAAATAAACAGACCTCTGGTTTTGGGACCCTCTCCTGCCATGTGTGAGCTACTGGGTCACTATGAATATCAACATGGGAAATTGTGTATGATGGACATAGGTATGCCTTCCTGCTCTTTGAGGCTTCCTGCATATAATGCCATTCCTATCTTTGCCACCTCCCTTGATGGTGGCATTTATGCCCTGAATGTGATGTTCCTGACTTCTTGACCTGAATAATGGTTACACTGTGTACTTACTTGCTTCTATTAAAGATGTTATTGCACCTGGGTAAATATCTGTTTATAGACATTTGCAGGAAGGGAGATGGCACAGCAGTTAGGTGTGTAGACTGTGGATTCAGAATGACTAGGTTTTGATACCTACTTGGTCACCTGTTAATCCAACTTCAGGCCAAGATTTTAAACTCTGGAACTCTACAATTATCACCTCACGATGGAACCTTGTCTGCTAAATTAAAGTTGGGTAAGATGGGCAGAATATTACATCAGCCTCCCACACTTAGGAACAAGGAGCAAATGTGAATCATTCTCGTGCCTTGGCATTTAATTCCATGGCACACAGAAAGTGACAAGTATAACCTAATGATTTAAAGTACAATTTCTAGAGCCTTAAAGTCCTGGGTTCAAAACTCAGCTCTACCACAAATTTTCTGATACCAATCTCTTTGCTTATAAAAGGACAAAATGACAATTTATGAAAAGAGCTGAACACAATATCTTGTACATAGTATAAGTTCAAAAATATTAACCAAAAAATAAATAACTATTTAACTGAATTGACTGCCAAAGTACTGAAGCTGAGCTTAAAAACTGCATGATGCCCTTCTCTGAGTTATGTGAACCTCAAATTTGCTTTGGGTTGAGAAGAAAATGAGCCAGGCATTGTGGTGCATGCTTACATTCCTAGCATGGTAGGAAGCTGAGGCTGGAGTATAGCAAGTTCAAGACTGGCCTGGGAAACTTAGCAATTTAGTAAAAAAAAAAATCAAAAGGCCTGGCAATGCAGCTCAGTGTGAAGGCCCTGTATTCAATTCCTAGTACCATACACATACACACACACACACACACACACACCACAGTTGGTCCCCAGAGTGCCCGTCACAGTTGAAACGTACTCGGTGCTGTTCGTGGATATGAATTTCTTCCATTTCGGTCTTGGCCTCAGAGGTGAGAGATGGAACTGTTCTCATTGGGTCAAAGGTGGGAAGTTAGGGGAAGGGAAGGAAAAGCATCCTCCTGGACAAAGGCAAAGTACTTTGCAAAGGCTAGTGTGTGGTGCTAGGCTCACAAAGGGGTATTGATTTGTTCTTTCCAGGAAGAAATGCACATTATTCATTTTTAAATAGGCTGTCTCATTCTGGAAGGTATGACTTTGAAATAATACACTTGTGTGTTTTAGGTATTGGCTGCTTTGGAGGGAAGGTGTGCTGTTTTGATTAAGTGAGTACACAAGAGAACTCTGTTCTTAGTGCTATGATTAATGGAAGAAATTTCCTTAGTCGTGCTCTCTGCTTGTTCCTTGCTCTACTCTTGTGCCATGTGATCTCCCTACAGTTCATTATGACTAATAACTTGTCTGGTGGTGCTCCTATCTGATCAAATGTTTTATTCTACACAGTGGTTTTAAAAGTTCCTAGTCCAGGATCACTTCACCCAGCCCTTACCAACTTTCAAACATCTCGACAGCACTGTATGATTTTTGTTCTCATCACAGCAACCCAATGAGGTAACACACTGACCTACTTCACAGCTGAGAAAGTGGCAGAAATAGAGGGCCAAAGGCATGGGAGTTAGCCAGCCGGGACAAGGGGCTGCTGCAGTGGCATGCAGGACCTCATTAATCACTTAATTAATTCGTTAAGTAAATACACAGCAGATGGTGGTTTGTCTACTAAGAAAAAGACAGGAAAAATAGATTTACTGAAACACTGGGAATTTAAATCAGATCCTTGGGACTACTTTCCGAAAATATACTTGGCACCCCCACTTTACGGAATAGAGAATCCAAAAAGTTGTACTAAATACAAATTTCTTCTACATTCATGAGTGTGATAATTATTTCTATAAATATCTATCATATATCTCTTAAATTAAGACACAGCAGAGAAGTGGAAAATGAAGAAAAAATCATGTGATCAAAGAGCTGCACATGAAACAGCATAAGGAAGTGCCCCTGGGTTTGCAGAGGAGGCGGAGTCCTGTGGGAGAAGCAAGTAATCAAGGGAGGGCTGTGGAAAAGGCACCTTTGAACCTTAAGGAGGTCTGATTTTCACAAATGGAGAGGGTGGGCAAACCTGCTAGAGAGTGGGACTAGTATAAACTGGCATATCAGAAGTCAAAAAGCACCAAACCTCTTCACAGAGCCCAAGTGACTGCATTTGGGCCTATTGCTGCTGAGACCTCCTTTACAGTGTTTGGGGAACAGGAAATCCCTAAAGAACATGAATTAAATTCTCTCATCACGTGGACTTTTCCCCATTTTACAAATATGAAGCAGTGTCTGTATGCTTTCTGGGTATCAGTGATACATTTCTTTCCAGCAGGGAGATGGTACAATATCTACAGCCTAATTATATTTCAATGTTATTTTTAGTCTAAATTAGTCCCAATGAAGGCTAAAAGATTGGCTGGATTGTGCTTTTCCACTTTGAGCCCTGGAGAGAATTGGTCTAGAAGGCCACTTTGAAAAAGATCTGGACATTTGTGGAGCCTTAGGTTCAATCCCCAGCAATGCAAAAAACAATAAAAAATACTGCTTTATTTTAAAAATTAAAAAAGACCTAGTATTACGGCAATTCCTCAAAAAATTAAACTATAAGTTCCATTTGACCCAGCTGTTCACCTTCTAAGTATTTTCCCAAAAGAGTTACAATGATCATACCACAGTGACACATGCATATCCATGTTTATAGCAGCACAATCTATAATAGCTAAATCTTGGAAACAGCTCATATGCCCCTCAACAGATGACTGGATAAAGCAATGTGATGTTTACATACTATGGAGTACTCCATACTCTGCTATAAAGAAGGATAAACTTGAGTCATCAGTAGGAAAATGGATGTACCTCAAGGCCATAATCTTAGGTGAAATAATTTGGACACACAAATTAAATGTCACATTGCTTCTCTTGTATGAGAAACACAAAGGATAAATAAGGGCCATAATGGAGGATAAATATTGGGAAGTAGGAAGAACATGTTCAAATGGGAAGGAGAACAAGGGAGTGAGGAGGGGGAAGGAAAGAAAGGAAAAAGAAAAAGGAATGAAAGAAAAAAGGGAAACAAAGTTATTTTTTTTAAATGGGAGAGGAAGAAGGGTTGAAGGGAGGGGAGGGGAATAGGAAAAAATAAAGAATTAAGATATATTATGTACAGGTACAAATGTCCTTGTTGAATGTGATCAATATGTAGACAAATACATACTAATTTTTTAAAGGTTAAAAAAAATCTACTATTTCTAGCTAAGCAGGTTTTATGCCATCCCAGATTTGAATGCCTTTGTTTGTAAGCCCAAAAATATGTAACCGTACAATCCTGGGCTCAGAACTTACCTATCCTGCACGAGTCGCAGACAGCTGTTCTGCTGGTTGTCATCACTAGATGACCTTTACCATCAATGCCCCTGCTCAAGGGATAAACCTAAGGATGCAGTGTAAACTCCTTTCCCAGCAGGCTGTAGTCAGAGGGATTAGGATGCCACCTGCTTTATACCCTCATGGAATTACTGACCTCAGTGGCCTGGAATGGCCTCTGCAGTTATTTTTAAGTCAAGTAGTTGAGAATTAGTCATCACCTAGAATTAAATATGTGTGTTTTTGGCCTTAAAGCAAAAAACTTTGCTCAGTACACATGTAATGTATTGACCCTCAAATACATCATGTAATGATGCAGTGCTACTCTGTGATAGTTGTTCATATTATAGTCTGGGATGATGGATCATTTTGAGGCCTTAGCTGCCCAGTTTTGTCTCTAAAAGAGAACTGCATCAAATTCTTTCCTACAGACAAACTCAGACAGGATCTGACATTATCTTGATATCTTCCCTCACAAACCAAGAGCTATCAGGGGCTTTCTCCCTGAATCAGTAGGAGAAATATAACAGGTTTTCTACTTTATGGAAATTCCATGAGATCGTGAGTTTTTGATCGTAAGAGTCTTACGGCTTCTTGGATGGCTGGTTTGGTCCCTTGCCCCTAGGTCTTCCCTGATAGTTGTTTCCTGTAGAGTCTGGTTTTTTACTGCATGGTTGGCATTTGACCAGCAACTTGATCCTCCTGCCACATCCAGTAGGTTCTCTAGGGCCTCACCCACTACCCACTGCCTTCCGTGCTGCTTGGTCTACCTGTCTCACCCTCCCTGGAGTATCTGAATTCTTTCCACAAGGAGACAGTTCATTATGCTCCTGAAGGTTCTATCTTCACCATGTGCCTGAATGAATCACAGCATCTTCTAGGAAAACTATGTAGTTCATATTTTCCAGCCCTTTCTTCTCCTTGCACTTGGCTCTGATTCTTTTCTCAACCATTGCTTTAGCTTTTTAAACCTGGTTAAGTATCCCATCTTTGCAAACCCCTACTCCCTGTGTTGATATTACATGTACACCATGTCTGCAAGCAAAACCGTATGATCCAGAAGCTCTACTCCTAGGAATATAACCAAAAGAACTGAAAGTGGGGACTTGAATAGATCTCTGTATACTAATGTCCATAGTAGCACTAAAACAACAGCCAAAAGGTGGAAACAACCCAAATGCCTGTCAACTGATAAGTGGATAAGCAAAATGTGGTATATATACACAGCGGAATATTATTTAGTATTCTTCAGCCATAAAAATGAATTAAATTCTGAAACAGATGAACTATGAAGACATTTTGCTTAGTGAAATAAACCAAACACAAACAGGCAAATATGCTATGAATACAAGATTTATACAGGACAAATGCTCATGTAAAATATCTTAGAATATGCAAATTCACAGAAACAAAAAGCAGAATACAGGTTACTGGAGGTGAGGAAGGGGTGAGTGAGGAGTCATTTAATGGGAACAGAGTTTACGTTGGGGATGAAAGAAACATTTTAGGTATAAATAGTGGTGATGCATGTTCAGCATTGTGAATATAACTAATGCCACTGTCTTGTACATTTATAAATGGTTAAAATAGTAAATATTACATGCCTTTTACTGTCATTTTAAAAACCAACAGAAAAATATTACCAGCACAGTATGAGTCACTGTGTACAGGCTTTCTTCTTCCATTGCCCTTCACCCATTTTGCCTCTCAGTACATCTGTGGACAGTAGTTGGCACCTAAAAATGATCAGATATGAAGAACAGATGAGCTTACATATGGAGACAAGTGACTTCGTTACTTTAAGCAGAGTTTATTCAGCAGCACTGCTGAATAAACAAACACATTCGCCAGGAAGAGTCAAGGCCTAGGTTTTGTAAGAAGACAGAGAGAAGCACTTGAAAAGGTGGAACGCACCTTCATATGCCAGAAAGTGGGAACACTGAGCTCATGCCTCTGCCCTACATCTATTCCTCAAGCTTCTTTCTTTGATCGGCATGATTGTAAGAGAAACCTCAGCTCCAAGCAGCCATTCTGTCCCTGGCATAGTTACTTCCCCAAGAGGGCAGTGTCTCTGGAATTCGTCCAAGACTAAAATGGATTTTTAGGGATCAAAGACTTAATTCACATGGAAAGCAAGGTTTACAGCTGGGTAGAATTACTGTTTAATGCTTTTTTCCTCCTTTCTGTAATTTATTTCTAACGTGTTAGAAAACCCTAGAGAAAAAAAATGTGTTTTTTTTTCAATTAAGACCTACTCTGGTGAAATTTTCATTATATTCCCCAAGCCTCAAAATTAAAAAGACACCATGAGTACTAATTGAAATATCCCTTAATTTTCTAAATAATTCCTTTAAGGTGTACTCTGTAATTTTTATTGTGTCACTAAGCTTAAAATTCATTTTCTAGAGAGGTAAATGGTAGTGTCAGACAAAGATTGACACTCCATGTTGTACATGAAAAATAAAAGCACAGAAAGAACACTAGCACCCTGCTTTGGTTTGCTTGTGCAAGAGACAGAAATAGCTCCAAGATCTCCTGCCTCTTGAAATCCAAGTTTCTTTTCCAAAAACCATTTTGAACATATGCAATGCAAGAATTAAGATCAGGTTTCCTAGCCAGGGTTAAAGTGACAAGTCAGCAGTATGAGTGGTTCTTAGAGGCGAGAGTTAAAGTACCTAGAAATCAGACTCTCCAGGTCTAGGACAGCCATTTGTATGCCTTATTCTTTCAGGCTATCTATGTCCCCCACCAGCCTGAGCTGTGCCGGGATGTTATCTTGGCCAAAGGTCCGTTAGGCATAAGGAGACAAAGCCTAAGACTAAGGAAGCTGCCTCTTGTCTTGGGTGGCCAGTAGTTCTAATCATGATGTCCAAAATAACACAGAAGCCTTGGATGTGTAAGCATGTCCACACAGAAGGGGTGCAACTCAGTGGACAGAGCACCATGGCTAGATACCCTGGCCAGATTTTACACTGTAATGCAGGAAAGTGGTATCCTGGATATCAGCTTATGTCTAAGGATAGTCATCTCCAGCATGGTGGAAAGACAAATACAATAGTTGAGAAAGCTATTCCAATGAGGGCCCAATTTAGGAGAATAAAGAGCAAACCAGGTTAGATACACAAACTAGACACCCAGAGTGAGAGTTTAGCTATCATTTGGGAACACTTCTACTTACAAGTAACAGAAAAAAAAGTAACAGTGCCTTAAACTTTAAGAATGTTTATTTGCCAAATAAAGTGTCCAGAGATAATCAGTCTTAGGATTCTTCAAGTAGCTAGACAATGTCATTGAAAGATCATGCTTTTTTCATTCTTAACCCCCTGCCATTCTTCAGCACGATAGCTTCTTCTTTTTATCTTGTACATGTAACCTTAATGACACCAAAATGGTTCTCATAGTAGTATCATATCATCATATAACCCAAAGGCAGAAAATGGGGAAAATATTTCTCTGAAGAGTTCTTCTTATATCTCTCTAGTCTGAGCTATGTCACATAACTGCCTATAATAGCAAATAGTATTTGACCTTTTCATTCCTCTAATGTACAGGAGGCCATAGTATGGCATGGAGGCTGAGCTTGATAAGAAATCCAGGGTCTAGGGTATGCCATCAAGGATCACACACACCAAGCTTGGACAACCACACCAATTCTAGTGGGGATAGGATTCGTAATACACTTATTTCCAAGTGGGGATGGCGTTTGTAAGACACTTAGTTAAACAGAGCAGGGTTTGTGTAGGACTAAGCATTTATTGAAGGTATTTAGCAAAACAAATGATTTTGGAAAAATCTTCATATTGGAAATACTCTCTTCATATGAGAAATAGACTTATCATTACACATTTTTAGGAGCCTATCTGCCATTATCAGCTGTCTAGCTTTTTACTGATGTCAGGAACTTCCAGGGCTGTCTTGGCCCCATTTAGGTGAGGAGTGACAGTATCATCCTGGGGCTGCCCATTTCCCTCCCAGTGAAAAAGTTGAGTAAAATTGCCCCTTCAGACTGTGGTCTCCTCAGATATACTATGTGATGTCAAAGCCTCAAACTGCTTCCTGTGATGGGCTTTCTTGGTGTCTTGGCAACTGAGTGTTCTGATAAAGCCAGAAAAAGCCTCTCCTGACAGATACAATTCCAAGTCACAGCAGCAGTAACTAGAGGCAACAGTGACACCTAACATTTATGTAGCTTTTCTTATGAGCCAGAAACATGTTCAATGCCTTTTGTAGGCCCAACTCATTCAGCCCTAAGAAAAACCATGTGAGGAGCTGCTGTTAGCGTCACCCTATTTCCCAGATAAGGAAACCCAAGTACCAAGTTAATGAACTTGCTTGAGATCACATAACTAGTAAGTGGCAAAGCAAAGAGTTGAAGTTGGGCCGCCTGGGCCCAGAAACTACGATCCTAACCACTAAACCACCTCCAAGGAAATATTTCAGTGCTTTAACAAACATAAAAGGAAAAATACAGCTCACAAAGGCAGCCAAAAACATGTGGAAGAAGAAGAAAGGGTGGACATTTCATTCATCCATTGGCACCCAGGTGTGGAGCCTTTACCCAGCACTGCCAGTAAAGTACTATAGGTCATAGAGGCATCTATTGGGCTTCGAGAACCAGAGCCTGGACAGCAGCATGCTACATTGATAAAAAGTCCAAATAGAGAGTGTGCAATCTAAATATTTGTGAAAAAAAAAAAAAACAGCCATCATAACTGCGCTTCTCTGGGACAGGCAGTATCAGACATAGCGTATGTTAGGATGGAGTTGTCACTTGGGTTTCACTTAACTTTCCTACACAATGCAGTCTTTATGAACCTTTTAAAATATATAAACAAAAACATCTCATCTCTCGCAGCTACTTCAGAGAGATTTTATGGCTGGCTGCCTAATGCTGACATGAAATAGCTTTTGTCTTGACTGTTGGAGTCATTAGGCATCAATATCTGAAACGTAAAAGTTGCTCCTATTGTTTTAATTGCTTTGTATTTTTTTGTTTCTGAAGTGCCAAATACAGAAATCATTCTAAGAAGCCTTTTTATACATGCAGATTTCACTCAGGGCTCATTTTAAAGGTTGCTCACCTCTTTGTAAAATATACAAATTCTGAGTTACAATATGAGAACTGTTTAATGAACTAGTGCTTTCAGATTATAATGATGGAAGTGAATCTCCCCTTGATTGGGGTAGATCTAACTCTGTCAAGGGGAATACAAAAACTTCAAAAGTTCAAAAAGTAGTATTTAATCTCTGGGCTAGGGGCCAGAGGGTTTGAAAGGTTTATGAGGCCTTGGGTTTGAAATCTAGCACCAAAAAATTTTAGCCTAAATCAAACATTTAGGATTTGCTTTTGAATGATGTGTGAATCACAGTGCAGGTATACAATATACTCAGCCAAAGAGTGACTCTCTAATGAATGACATAATCAAATTCTGGGACAACTATTACCTCATATTCTGCTGACTCACTTTAGTGACATACAATGTGTGACATTAATGACATATGTGATAAAGAATCACTTATTGTCCTAATTCAAACTCTGATCATTTTTAACACTTGACTATAAAACTGAGCAATACAGACGACCATTTTCCTTTGCTAAGGTGGCAACTGAAATTTAATAGGTAGGATACCATCTAAAACAACTTTGAAGCTCCTTCTAGCACTGATCAGAAGGATGGCTTGCTATGAGAAGCTGGGTCACATGAAATGGTGCCAGTTAAGGAAGAACCTTCAAAGGTCCAGGTACAGAGCTAACTCTCAAAATTGGTCCTACACAAAAGTATAGTATAAAGTCAGAATATTCTGTCTGTCACCAGTCCCTCACTTCCTTTTCTTGATCTGGACCCCTTCCTCTCAACCTCCCACCTCTTTCGCTTACTTCTTGTCTAGTGGAGAAGTCTCCTCTCTGAAGAATCAGGCTGATCAGGTTCATTCAGATGCTGCTCATGCAAACTCATAGAGGCTGAACTGGTAGCAGCATTGCAAATTAGGAGCTCAAAGCCAGAATGCAGTTTCCAGGAAGACCAATGGATAATATGTTCCCTCACTGTGAAACAGCCCACTTAACATAAGGCAGAGGAAAAGTGCAGCAGTTAGGATAGGGTAACGTAGCCAGTGGTGACAGCTTCAAAACTTCAGTGGCTTACAACCAGAAAAGAGTATTTCTCCTTCACACCTCAAATCTACCCCACCTCTGCTCTTTGCCAAATTCACTTAGGACATTGAGGAAAAAAAATCATGAACTAGGGGAGGGGCATTGGAGGAAAGAAAGAGGGCAGGAAAAATTTGAGGCACAGTGATACAATTTGCCACAAGTGTTGAAATTCTCTCAGACGAACCCTGAGCTTAGAGTAAAAAACCTGGGTTCCTCGTACAGCTTCGCTGCCTAACCGACTCTCAATCTTAGCCAAACACTTCAATTTGCTGAGCTTCACTTTCCCAATCAAAAAAAGAGCGATTGGATTTGATCACTCTCAACATAACTTCCAGGTCAAAGAATGTAGACCAGGGCTGGGGATTTAGCTCAGTGGCTTAAGCGCCTGCCTGGCAAGCATGAGGTCATGAGTTCGATCCCCGGTACCAAAAAAAAAAAAAAAAAGAATGTAGACCAGAGGCTCCCAATGGCTACAACGAGGATCCTCTCACTAGCTGGAACCTGAAATACACTGAAAAAGTTTTTCTCTAAAATCTTTTGACACGCTGGGAGTGTAGCTTAGTCATAGAACTCTTGCCCAGCATGTATGAAGCCTCGGTTAAATCCCCAGCACCAGAAAAATAAAAAATAAAAACAAAAAAACCCTCCTAATTCTATCAAAAGGTACTTAATTTGTGCTATAAGAAGCTTAGTGTACACTGGGCATAGTGACACGTCTATAATCCCAGAACTCAGGAGGCTGAGGCAGGAGGATTTTTGGGTATCTGAGGCCAACGTGAGCTACAAAGTGAGTTCAAGGCTAGTCTGACCTATATAGTAAGACCCTATCTCAACCCCCCCCACCAAAAAAAAGCTTGGTGTCTCAATTTAGGTTCTACATCTCAACTCTGTAACACAGAACAATTTTAGTGACTCTGTTCTCAATTCTCCCATGGAAAGTTGATAATAAATACCATTCTAGATGGTATTCTAAATGGAAGTTGCAGGAAAGAATTTCATTTGTTACATACAATGGGCGCCTGTAGTGCACTGAGGTCTCATTCTGTCTTGAGGCCCACTTGAGAAAGACTGTAATTGCCCTTACATCTTTTCTTTGGATTTGGAGGAACTCAACTCAAGTCACCCTAAACCTTGTGAGGAATTCTGTGCCCTCCCTGAATGTCTGCAAAGGCCCAGGAACATCTGATCCCTGGCCTCTTTCTCCTTGTCCTCATTCTCCTTCCTTTTTGGGGGGTGTGGTTGTGGTGACTATTGTTGTTTGCAGTACTGGGGACTGAACTTGGGTCTTTGCATTGAGTTACATTCCTAGCCATTTTTAGTTTTTATTTTGAGATAGGAACTCTCTAAATAGCTAAATTCCCTGGGCTGGATTCAAACTTCTGATCCTTCTGCCTCAGCCTCTCAGAGTGCTGGGATTACAGGAGAATGTCATTATGCCTGGATCTTAATCCCTTCTTGATAAGACTTCTAGTTCTGAGTGCCACTCATACATTTATTCCTATTCTGTTATCTTGTCTCTGTCCAGGAGAAATGCAACCCTTCATTCTTCATCTAGTTGAGGGAAATTAGATATCCCAAAAATAAAAAAGTCATGTGTTATAAAAGTTAAAAGCCCAACTAACAAAATAGATCCTTAACACTTTGTTCCTCAATGTTTTATTCCTCCATTCTCTTGAGCAAATATTGTAATTCTCTTCCTTTGTACATAGTCAACAATCTTTTTCCAGGTGAATGGCTATTCTGTTTTCTTTGATTCCTCTTGTTTTTAAAATGAACTTCTTTTCAAATCTATACTAATTTGTTCAGGAATATGAATGTCTCCAATCCTTATGGATCCCAACACAATTTATGGAAAGGAATGGGATGGGAGATCTTGGATTGTACTCATTAATAGAAGAACTTGAGACAACCCACTCTAGCCTCTTAGTCCGGAGTTGTTTACATGTGTAATCCCAGGGGGAAGTTACTGAAATTCCAGTAAATCAAGTTGTGGCATTTTTATACAATGGAGTACTACTCAGCTATAAAGAATGATCACATTGAGATATTTATAAATAAATGGACACGACTTGAGGCCATACTCATAAGCGAGATAGACCAGACTCACATGTGTAAATACCGTTTAGTTTCCCTAGTATGGGAGTTGGTAAGAGTATATAGGATTTTATGGTAAGCATGAGTCCCCATCTCATGGATTTGAAGCCTTTTAATGTTTTCATTCATCAGTTGGAATGGTTTTATTCTGTTTTGTTTGACTATATCATGCGTGATGGTATGAACAACTGTTTTGAAGAAAAAACATTATGACAGCTATTGCTGATTTAATGTCGTCCTTCTTAGAAGTCCTACCATGCTTCTATTCTTCTACTACCTTTGGTCCTATCTATCACATTGTGTCTTGTTGGGATTTGAATATGTGTGATAGTATAAACAAAATTTTTTGTCAAAAATGAGATATTATATTACCCATTGAGCATTCTCTGTTATTCGGTTCGGAGTGCCCTGTAATTCTTTCACTCTTTGAATGGTTTTATACTATTTTGTTATGTTTGATATTATT
>PVJX010007175.1:0-53819 GCA_004027295.1 Dolichotis patagonum | reverse complement strand
TTAAGTAATCCAAGAAAATCAAGAAACAAAAAACATTTTTAAGGATCAGGCTTTACATAAGAAAAGAATCAGAAAACAAAAAAATAAGTAAATGTATAAGACTATATACTGTAACCTAGGATGATTGGATCTTTGAGGAAACAGAAACCTATTGGCTCCTTCAGCAGTGCTTTCTGTTCTAATGTTGTCCAGGATGGGATTTGCCAAGGCATTCGTGTTGCTCATTAAATATGCTATTATGTTGGCTTATGTTTCTCTTTCAATTTAGGAACCCAGCTCCTAGAAAACATTTGCCTTAAATGAATCCAAATAGTTTAGGCCTCAAAAGCAAATCCATTTTGACTAATAAAAGACTAATTTTCTGGATAAATCAAGATGGGTTTTTCTTAAATGAGAATCTAATTGTGAAATCCTATATCCTTAAATCTAGCAAATTACCAGCATACACATTTCTGAGACTGTGTAACTTGGATCAGATTTCTTATCATCAGAGAAAAGAATAATTTGTCCATCATCAGAATTTGAAATGAGTTGCAAGAACTCAGGCCTCAGCTGGCAATTACCTCTTGAAGTAAACAAATCCATATGCTGACGCCCTAGAAGATTTGGGTCTCTTCCATTACTTTTCCCATGCTCCATCCTCCAACATCCCTTCCTACCCTGCACCATCTTTAAGTCCACCACTTTCTAATCCTTAATCAGCCTTCTTTTCTGCCCTGTACTGGGGACTAGGAATACTTCCTGTCTTTAACGGCATTTTCTTCCAAGGACAAAACATTATTGTTCATATTTTCATGCAGAGCAGCTAGTCAGGTGTAACTGATTTCTTTCCCAGCCCTCAAGCCAAAATTGCACAAATTTGACACAGTCTAAAAAATAAAATTAGCATATAACATCTGGGTCTCTTTTCATTCAGAAATGCCTCCAGTAAGAATTAGTCTTCTGGCCATAAACAAATAATGTGGAGCATTATATGCAACAAGGGCAGATCCCGCCACTCCCGCCTGGAAGTGATGCCCTTGTCCCTTGGCATCCAGTCAGCCACAAGAGTTGATCATTATTCAGAATACATCCTTTGAATTGTTGCAAATATTAGCAGTACAAGTGCTTTTTTATTATAGCCACAAGACGCAGTTACTCTTCAAGCTACTAGGGTCACCCACAGGCTGTCTCACAATATAATGTGTGGACAACAAAAGCTAACAAAGATTTGTATAATGGAAATAAACAGCAAAGAACAGAGTAGACTTTGAAAAAAGCAAGAGCTACACACATATTTCGCTGCCATGAGACTCAAGGACACATCTATACACTAGACTTCTCAAAATAAATCCCCTTGAGCAGATCCTGAAACCAAATTGTACTCATGTACCATTCATTAAATAAAAATAAAATGGGTGCTTCCTATATGCAAAGGGCTATATTAGGTGCTGAGAAGAAAATGATGAAATAGTCATATTCACAACCTCTGGAAGGTCAGAGTCTAGCAATAGGAACAGTCTATTAAATAAAAAAAACAATGTGTGGCAATGAAGACTCTGACGAAATCAAGGGCTAGAGTGTTGGCAGTGCAGAGAAGGAGGGTCTCATTCATTCTTGCATTTACCCTGCGGACCAGGAATGGCACATACTATACAGTGACAGGATGGGAAGAGAGGGAAGGAAGACAGGGGAAAGAGCACACTGGGACAAAGCAACAGTATATATAAAGACTTGAAAATGATAGCTAGCAGGCTTTATTATTGAAACTGCAAGATGACCGGGTGCATGGAGTAACGGGAGATGGCAGGGAGTGTGGTGAGACACTGCAAGTGAAGAAAATGGAAAAAATAAGAGATTGTGAGAGAGGTTTGGACTTGACTCTAAGGTCAAGGAAAAGTGGAGCTGTTAGATCACAGTAGTCTCCCACCCTTATCCTTGGTTTACCTTTCAGAGATTTCAATTACTTAATATCAACAATACTTTTGGAGACTACATTTATATAACTTTTATAAAGTATATTATTATACTTGCTCTATGTTAATGTTAGTTATTGTTGATAATCTCTTTCTGTGCCCACAAATTAAATGTTATCATAGATATGTGTATAGGAAAAAACAGTACATGTAGGGTTTGGTGTTTGGTTTTTCCCTGAGAGTCCTGGAATGTATCCCCAATGTTTAAGATGGAACTATTAGAATGATTTGCAATTCTTCACTCTCTTTATACTGCAGAGCTGTCACTTCCCGTCCTTGCCACGGCTTCAGTATGGACAGAGTGGACTTCCCTGCCCTTTGATTTTGGTTTTAGCAATATGGCTTTCTCTGGCCAATGGAATTTTAGCAGGGAAGACCAGCAGAAGTTGTGAATCAGTCTGTGTGGGTGGCCTGACCTCTCATCACTCTCAGTACCTTCTATGAAAAGGATACATTTCAGGGTGAGCTGTTGCAACTTCAGCTGGGGCCTTACAAAGGAGTTACATGAACTAGACCTACACCCAACTGGAAGCCTGGGATTGTGTCATAGGTAGCTGAACTCAGCCTTGGTGAGTCAAACAGCCACCAACCCGCTGCTCTCAGCACATAAAAATAAATGTTTCTTTTTATAAGCTACTAAGACTGGTGGGAGGGTGCACATAGCAGAAACTGACTAAAATACAAAACCATGGTAAAAATTTCATGAGGCATGTCATGTTAATACCTTTTTCCACAGCACTTCCTGACTCCACTATGAAGAACCAGTTGTAGCAGAAAACCAGTTGGAGGTAGAGCCTCATTGAGATATTGCTCTGTTACTCCAGAGAAATAATGGTGGTCTTGCCTAGAGAGCCAGGGGAAAGAGATGAAAGAAGCACTTAGTATTCCCTTAGGACAGTATTCATTTGTATGATTTTCTTTTTAATATAGTCTGTCTTCCTTAAGACCAAGATAAGCACAATCTGTCTAAACCATTAGAGCTAAACAGCTCCTTTAGAAGTTTAGTCCAGCTTCATATATTCATTCTACTGCCACTTACTGAATGCCTGCCATGTGTCAGAATAAGATAGGACATCCAGGCTATCCAAAAGCCTACAGTCCAGAAAAGAAAGATTATAAACAAAAAATTGTAACAATATGTTGGAAGGACTGAAATGTACTGAAATAAAAGAGAGAATACAACCCACAGGAAGGTAAACATGATACTTTAATAATTTTCCTGGAGATGGTTATATTCCTTCATGTGGACAGAGGACTTCCTCTGTTTTATTTACTGATATATTCCAGGTGCCTAAAAGAAAATGCCTAGCACCCAGTAGATGCTTAGTAAATATTTGGACTTTGTGCCTAGTTTCCTGAACTTTGGCTCAGTCTCACTCTTCTGTCTCTTTCCAGTCTGCAAAGTCTCAAACAGGATTCCATGAACTGAAATAATGATGAATTGCTTTACACACCAAGGAGAGTATAGAATAAAGACTAAGACACTGCCAGGCATGGTGGTACACAGCTGCAATCCCAGTACGTGGGAGGCTGAGGCAAGAGGATTGCTGCAAGTTCAAGGCCAGCCTGGGCTACACAGTTAGTTTAAGGCTAGCCTGAACTGCACTGTAAAACAACACAAACTGCACTGGATCACTAAGAATGTTGCTATTGACTTTTGAGGGCAGTTTTGATAGTGTTGGGTTGAGAAATCCCACTATAGGCACAAACTTCCTCATCTTGCTTTTTAGGTGTCAGTGTGGATTAATCTTGCCCAGATGCACTGTGGATGTGGAAAGGAAAGCACACAGCCAGAAAGGCTAAAATGCTACTCATGGTACTTATTTTGAAGAACTTACCCTGGTCTAAGCCTGGCCCTCAGTTGCTAAAGTTGATGCACTTTATTTATCTCAGAGACCCTGATTTACACTAACCCACTAGGGAATAAATGCTACATACCAACATACTTTATTAAGATTAGTTTTTACTAAGGAAGGTAATGATCATGTGTACTTTTTTAATCTGTCTAACTGGTACATTGTTTTTCCTTTAGATATGTTAGAAAATAGCTTGAGACTTATGAAATTAAAGCAAAGAAAGAGAACTTCAATGTTAAATGGAACCAGATTTCATTACCCTGACACAATTTCAGGGTTTGAAGTGTCAGACATTTTGGATATTTACCAAAATTCACAGGAGACCCTCTCTCCAGGCTAGCACATAGAAGGGCATAGAAGGGCTCCTTTTTACTTGGCTCCATTGATGGCTAATGCCTTCTTCTGATTGGCACTGGGATTCCAAGTAGGCTCTGCACCCCTGCATCAAGTCCTTGAGGCCACTGAATATTGTGTATGTTTCAAACAGACAGGCTGAACAGGCAGATGCCATCTGTAAAGAATCAGCAAGTGAAATAATGCTAAGAAAATTAAAATATTGTTGACTCTTCTTATAAGGCCCAGTGTAGTACTATAATGTTGCCATGCTGATTTTAATATGGGGTTATACCTCCACGAAAAACGATTGGGGAAAATTTCACAACTGTTTGACCAGTTTTAGTATCTCAATGATTCACAAAATAATAAATCATTGTGTCAGTGATTAATCTACTTTTATGCCTCCCCCAACTAACCCACAGCTGACTAAAAGTCTCAAGATAAAACTATACAGTCCAGGATAAATCGAAAGCACAACCATGTAAACAAATCACTCACCACAGATTACCATTCTTGTCAAACCTAGCCTGTATGCATCCACCCATGCATTCATTCATTGTTACAGAAGTTACTAGAGCCCAGTGGCAGTTTTGGGTGGCGGGGAGTTCCTTTAGAGTCATCTGGTACAGTGAGGGTGAAAATCCTTTGCAACTTTCCACATCCTAAACCCAAGGGGAAGTCTTTTGATAGTTACTTAAAATCCTTCTCAATACTTTTTGCAAGATTGGTACATGGTTTCCAGTTTGTTGCTTTTGAGATTTCTGTCCTTTTCAGATGCATGTTTATTTGGGTCTATGAACCCACACCCATCTGGGGGTAAGACTCCCTTACTTCATAAATATCTACGAATAAAGCCTGAAAGCCAGCCCCTAAATCCGGGTCAAGCCTAAAGTTCAAGGTATGCAGTGAAAAACAATCCTAGGACTGGAAACTTTAAATGCCAGAGTTAATCACTCTCATTGGCTTTCATCCAGTAAAGCAAATTCTCAGGTCAAGGGCACATATTTGAACCTTCAGAGAGAGACCACACTTGGAGACAGTAGCCCCCATCAGTGGCACTCCAGCAGCTTGGAGGGTTTGTTGGGAGTGGATGATTGCCCAAGGCCAAGTGATCTACCCTTTTTCAGCCACTCTGCACTCCAGGAGTATTTGGGTCCTATGTAGCATCTTTCCAATGTCCCTAGTTGTAATACCAGTGTGATACCAGTTTGCTGTGGCCTAAGTATATCCCTCATGAGAAGCCTGCATTTGCTTTTGCCAGAAGCCCAAAGGGTTTCCCAGGTCAGGAGCATTTTTATACCAATTTCTTAGTTCAGCATTGCCCAATCACATAGCTAATATAAATTCAGACTACAAATCACTTGAGGAAAGATGGAGGTCATTAATTCTCATAGATATACAGCTTTATCATTCAAAACTCAGGCAGAGGGTAGTCCCATGAGATTATAATGAAGCTGAAAAATTCCTATTGCCTAATGATGTCATAGTGTTCTTAACATCATAGTATCTAATGCATTCCTCATGTGTTTGTGGTGATGGTGGGGTAAACAGATTGTGCTACCCATCCTATAAAAGTATAATGTACACATACATATATATAACTATGTGCAGTACATAATATTTGATAGTGATACTAAATGATTATATTACTGGTTTATGTATTTACTATACTATACCTTTTATCATTAGAGGACATTCTATTTATATATTTTTTAAAAACTTTACTGTAAAACACTATGCTATGTTACTCCAGCAATGCACACTGGCAGCAGTCTTATACATGTCATTTATCTGGTCCCTTGATTGTTTCATCTTATCTTGTGCTTCATTTAACCTCATGTCATTCTGTTCATTATAGCCCTAGAAGCAAAAGGCTATATCATACCACATAGCCTAGGTGTATAAGTACTCTCTGATGTTTGTACAATAACAAAATCACCTAAAGACATTTCTCAGATCTTGTCACATTTGCTAAATAACACATCAGTATATTTTCCTTTGTACTAACTATATCTTCATTTTGATTTTGCTATTGTTTTTTTTTTTTTGGTGCTGAGGATTGAACTTGGGCCCTTACACATGCTAAGCAAGTATGCTACCACTGTGCTACACCCCTAGTTAACTATGACTTTAAAAAGATACTTGCCTTATTCTATCTAGTACTTCTTGTGTATTCTAGAATGGAAAAGTTGGGCTGGGGATTTAGCTCAGTGGCTTAAGTGCCTGCCTGGCAAGCACAAGGTCGTGAGTTCGATCCCCGGTACCAAAAAAAAAAAAAAAATAGAACGGAAAAGTTTTCAGATTACCCAAACTGCCATATGGTTCAAAGTACTGTTGAAGCCTAGGGAGTATGTAAACATGACTACCCCACCCTACAGCCTCAGAGCCCCAGCCTTGCATGAACACTGGTGCCTGGGCAGGTATTTTGAAGCAGGTATTTTGAAGCAGGTACTTTGAAGATGTGCCACCCCCACATGATTCTGATATGGGCCTCCACTTAAGAATCACTACAACTGACAATAACAAGCCTACGTTGTTATACTGTAAGAAAATTCTGTTTATATTTTGCTGGAAAGTAATCTTTTGAACACTGAGTTTTCAAAAGAAATGAAACTTTTATTTGCCTTTACAAAAATAAAATGCCTTTGCTACAGAGATTGTTTTTTGATAGGTAGCTGTTTTTATAACTAATTGGATACAGAATATATTGTCTGAATTACCTGTTATTACACGGGGACCATTCCATTTTCTCAAAGGGAAAATAAATATAGATGTATATACCATGTTTCTTCCATGAAAAATTTCCTTGGCTACAATTTTGCTGAGCTCTGAAAACACTTTAAACGTCTTTCATCCATTTGACTTGGCCTGTCAATATGCTAAATCCCAGTATAATTGCATTTGACCTTTGGCAGATTTTTAGCTGAATAGATAGTAATTCAGCAATTTTTAATGGTGTCACTGATAAGACAACTAAACAAGTAGATGAGAAATTGCAAGTGGTAGGTACAGATATTACCTAGTTTGCAGTTCTTATCCAAACCCATTAAACCCAAATGTTTAAAAGGTCCATACATTATAGCGGATTGTGCACAATCATCACTGAAGGGGTGCAATGGTTTGAATGTTTCCCCTCCAAAAATTGTGTTGAAATTTGGTTGCCTTTGTGGCAGGGTTTGGAGGTGGTACATTTTGGAGATGACTGGGCCATGCGAACTCTGTCCTCAGGGGTGGTATTAGGGCCATTTTAAAAAGGTGAGGTCCACCCTTCTTGCTCTCTTGTTCTGCTTTCAGCCATGTGCTAATGCAGCAAAAATGTGCCCACCAGATGTTGACACCTTTATCTTAGACTTCCCAGCCACTAGAGCTGTGAGAAAATAAATTCATTCTTTATAAATTACTCAGTCTGTTGGATCCTGTTACAGCAGCACAAAATGGACTTGGAGAAAGTATGAGCTAAATTTTTCAAATGATCAAAACCATTGTTGAGACAATTTATGGTTTGTGAAGAACAAAAATTTAAAATGTTAAAAGTAGCTTTCTTTAAAATAAATGCAAAGTTTTCTGTTATTTGTTTTGCATTGCTAGAGGTCAAACCCAAGGCCTTGCACATGCTAAGTTAGTGCTTTACCTATGAGTTACATCGCAACTCTTTAGTTTTTTTGTTTGTTTGTTTTGGGGGTTTTTTTTGTCTTTTGAGACAGGATTTCCCTATGCATTTTAGGCTGGTTTTGAGCTCCCTTTTTAACCCAGGCTAGCCTCGAACTTGCAACAATCTTCCTATTTCAGCCTCCTGAGTGCTAGGCTTAAGGGCATGTGCTACCATGCTTGGCTTTTTTTTTACAACCCTCATTATCTCATTTAAGAGTATGCTCTTGCTCCAAACTGATCCAATTAAAAATCCATGTTCCATAAACCATGAGAACTGGTTTACAGTCAGTATCTTATTTCTTCCTTGCAAAAACACTTGCTGACATTTTCCACACTTTACAAATAAAAAATGAAGTAATTTGCAAAAATGTGCAACTGATATATATTAGTAATCTGAATCTAAACTAGATATCTAACTCTAGAGAATGTTTGTTTAGTAACAATTGCAGTGGCTTTTAAAGTAAAAAACTAAAAAACAAGTTGGATGTGGTAACACATACCTGTAACCCAACACTTGGAAGATGAGGCAGGAGGACTGCTATGAGTTTGAGGCCAGCCTGAAGTACATGGCAAGACTGTCTCAAAACAAAACTAAAACAAAAATAAAAACACACACAAAGAAGAAATGCCCAAGGAACATTCTAGAAGCCTGCCTAGCAAGCACAAGGTCCTGAGTTCTATTCCTGGTACCAAAAAAATTAAAAGCCCTTATGATACAATTACTTCCCAAAAAACCCATGAGCTGGCAACATTCTAGAATCGTAGTTTTTAAGTTTTATTGACTCTACTCCTCCAAAAGTTATCCCAAATGCAACTGTTATGGCTTCTGTCTAGGTGCCCCTAAAGCCTCATACAGTCATGGAGGGGGTTGATTTTTCAGAGATGGCTGGATCTTGAGTGTGTGGTGCTAGGATTAAGGCTGTGTGATTACTAAATCAATCCACTGATTGGAATGGCATAGTTTTGGCTAGGATAGAGGGTATGAAGGCTACACTCGCCTGAGGGCAGGTATCCCACATACAATATAAAGGACAGAAGGAGGGCTAACATGTTCTCTCCTGCCTGCTTGCCATGGAATGCTTCACCCCTGTAATGTCCCTCTGCCATGTCACCCTGCCTTGGATCCAGCTAACAATGGATTGAACCTCTACAAACTGTGAGCCAAATATACTTTACCTCCTTTAACCTTGGGTGTCAGGTATTTTGTCCCAGCAATGAGAAAAATAAATGAGACACCAACTACTCACTTCTTTCAACACTACCTCTCACTGGGACTATTGAAATAAACAAATTCTGTAGCTCTTACACTGTGCTCCTGATATTATTTTGACATCATAAGGGCTGAATGTCAGATAGTATACATGTCACCACAACCCAGATCAAAATGCAGAACATGCCAGTGTTCCACATCTTCCCAATACCCTTCTCAGTCAACAGTTCCTCTCTAATCCAAGAAATAACTAACCATTCTTCTGGTTTTTATCACCATGTATTAGTTTTTGCCTTTCAACTTCTTAAAACTGTAATTACATAGCATGGAACTCTTGAGTCTGATTTATTTCACACAAGATTATAAAACTGAACAATATTACTTTATATAGCAAAAGAAAGATTTTAAATCACTGTGCAGTATTTCACAAATTATTTATCTATTCTACGTCGACGATCATTTGGCTGTTTCTGTGTTTGGCTATTCTGATATACTGTGAGAGTTCTAGTTGCTCTATATCCTTACCTAAGCTGGATATTTTCAATCCTTTCATTTTAATAACCTTTACTGTTTTTGAGGGGCACAAGTAGAGATTACAAATCCTTCTGAGGTAATGTTTAAACTCCCATGCAGTATAAAGGATTATATAGACACAGTGGGCATGTAAAACCTTTGGAATTACTAAGGAAATCCATAGGAGCCCTGAGGATTTAGGTACATGCAGACCCAGTTCATTTGTTGAAGCAAGCAGTAAACAGTATTTGAGAACTAAACTTTGGTCCCTGTGTTCATCTGATTTTGTTTTATCTTTGAGATGGAGTTTCTGTATGTTGCCTGAGCTAGTCTTGAATTCCTGGATCTAAATTATCTGTCCTGAATAGCTGAGACTACACATATGTGCCATTATACTCAGCGCAATCCTGTGTCCTTGAAGATGAAACTTTATTCCATAAAGACAGAAGAATGGCTCTTTGTGTTAGCAAAGATAGTTCAACAGAGACTGTCTAAAGTTAGCAATGCTACCAGAAGACTGAACAAATGCATCTTTTTAACAGCTAGTTGTTCAATTTAACTGTGCATAAAAATCTCGTGAAAAGTGTGTTAAACTGCCACCTGCAGTCCTCACCCCTTAGAGTTTCTAATCCAGAAGTTCACAGGTACAGGTGGGACTAGAGAATCTGCATTTCTAAATTTAATGAAATCAACAAAGAGCATTAAAGGCCATCCAAATTATGATAGACAACACCCATTCTAAGGTCATCTTTTTTGTGATACTGGGGATTGAAACCAAGGCCTTTGTACTGAGCTATATCACCAGCCCTTTAAATGTTTGTTTTTGTTTTTGTTTTTTTTAAGATCGGGTCTTACTAAATTGTTCAATTTCAATCTCTCAATCTCTCTCTCTCTCTCTCTCTCTCTCTCTCTCACACACACACACACACACACACACACAAGTCCATGATCTCATACAACTCAGAGCTGCTATTTTAATGGGCTTTCATTAAATGCAGACATTAAAGCCCAGAATCTTGGAAATTTACCTCTTTGTAGATGGAAAACGTCTTCCACAAAATCTTCTGATTATGAAGTGGTCTCCAGTAGGTTTGAAGTCAATAAGGCTGAGTAGTTTCTACTGGTCTTAGTTCAGGCTTCTTTACTTTCATCTTCTTAAAAATATGAAAATCATCATAGATCAATGTTTCAGGTATAATATACTTCATTCATTCATTTGTTGTTCACATGACATATTTCCAAGACCTTGCCCAACAGCCTTCCTTTGGTCACTTTCTATATGAGCCACATCTCCAGTCCTTTTTTTATTTTATATTTGAGATAAGCTTTCACTGAGTCACTAAATTGCCCAGGCTGGAGTTCAGTTTGCAATTCTCCTGCTTCAGCCTCCTAGAGTACTGGGATTACAGACATGCAAGAGCATACCCAGCTAACACACACAGGAGTAAATTACACAAGGCATGAACACTCTGAGGCAAATACTGCTTAAAAGCAGTTACAACTGGACAGAAAACTGCCTATGTTCAGTATGTTAAGATGAAAATTGTTGAGATACGTGGTAGCTATGAGTCTTACGTAAATTCCTTCTAAACATAAATTACCAGGAACCTTTATTTGACTTGTATTCTGCTGCAATACTAAAGGCCATATTAATGCACTACTTTATCTTGGACAGCAGACATTTAGATATATAGAAACAGCTGCAAGTCATATTTACACTGAATGGCATGGTGAATTAATAATGAATTCAACTCTGCTTGTACTTGATTGTTGGCAGACTGTTGAGCTATTAACGTAACACATCCTTACTGAAGAACTATACATGTAATGGAAAACCAGTAAAGGGTGCCATGCAATTGTTATTGATAATACAACAAACAGTGAAGTTTACAAGTTATTTAGGAACCACAAGCACACAATGTTTTGTTCATATACCCTTCCAAACTGAAAGCAAAAAGCAATTACAGTGGTACCTCGGTTCATGAACTTAATTCTTTTCACGAATTGGACCAGAATTGACTCTCCATAAGGTCAACATTGAACCTAACCACTAAATTTGATTCAGCTCTCAACCAGTTTGTTTCGCAACCAGAATCATGGAAAAAATAAAGTTTGTGAACTGAGGTACCAGTGTATAGCTTTCTATAAGCAGAAAGCTAGTAGGCCATTTCTTCAAACCTCAGTACAAAATACATAATGTACAAAGATTTTAGAATTGTCGTGTCATAATTTAACGGGTTATTTAAACAAAATAGAATAGCAGTTACATGTTTAAAGCCATACTGAATAGCTACAATATGCTTGATAAGTGAAAATATATTTAAACTTACTAAGATGGCCTGCACAGAAAGTAGCCTGCTTGCTGGAACCTGTGGAAGAAGTGAAAAAAAAAAAAAAACCAACAAACAAACACCACCTCAATGTTTTCAGAGTGCAAAAATTTTTTACATGATAGCTTCTGGAAATATTCTCTTAGTCTACTCTGATACTGAAGTACACGCAATGAAACTGAAATGCAGATGGAGAGACCAAGATGACTGGTTTCTTGAAAGCCAATTATATCATTCCATCACATTTGCAGAACCAAAGAATATATTTTATTCAAGTGATTGTGTACAGCACCAAGTTCAGGCAAAAAAATTAAAAATATAATTTCAGCCGGGTGTGGTGGTGCACATCTATAATCACAGCACTCAGAAGGCTGAGGCAGGAGGATTGTTGTGAGTTCAAGACCAGCCTGGGCTACAAAGTGAGCCCAAGGCCAGCCGGAACTGCACAGTGAGACCTGGCTCAAAAGACTATATATACATATATATACATATATATATATATATATATATATATATATATACATACATATATATACATACATATATATACATATATACATATATATATATACACACACACACACACACATATATACACACACATTTTTTTTAAGTAGGTAACACTAATGTTTATTTTCAGGCATATTCTTCTCTGCTAGGCTTACACTCCTGCCCTTTTAATTCGGTACAATTACTTGACTAGTTTTGGCTAATGAAACCTAAGTGGATGTGACATTGCACATCTGGCTATTAGCATTTCATTGCCAGAAGTAGACCCTTTAGCCTACTTTTTTCCTGCCTTGGTGAACCCTACACCTCATGCTGAGCTGTAGACATGATAAAATGGTAGGGTCTCCATTGGCCTGCTGTCCTCCCACTTGATCATCCTGCCAGCCCATCATGGACACATTGTGTGCAACCCAAACATACATCTTTGTTGTTTAAAGCCACTGAATTTTAGGCCTTGTTTCCACAGCATACCTTAGCTTATCCTGACTGGTGCTTTTCAGTGTTATAAATGTAGAGTATTAGCCCCAGAAGCAAAATATCAGCTTACAATGATGAGAAATAAATGCCCTTGAAGAAAATATCAAGCTAAAAAACTTTAAATACTAATATTTTTAATAGGCAAATACGAATCACATGTATTTATTGTGTACAAGGTTTTTGTTTTTTTGGGTTTTTTTTTTTTTTTGGAACCGGGGATCGAACTCACAATTGCATGCTTGCAAAGCAGGCACATATGCCACTGAGCTAAATCCCCCAGCTCACGTGTCATTTTGAAATATAATCACATAATACAATGGCTATCTGAATACTAACATTTTAATTACCCAATTATAATATACAAACTTAATTTTAAATTTTTATATTTTATGTATATTGTTTTAGCTCAGAAAGTTATTATAAGATGATGGATGATATTCTGCTTCAATCAAATACTGATTTTTAACATGCAGTTACTTTGTATTTAGCCAAAATTTGGTGCCTCTCTAAATATAATATACTAAATAAAAATGATATGAATAAAAGCTTGGCTATGTGTGCTTTAATTTAAAACAGTTATTTGACAGAAACCTGAAACAATTTGGAAATTAAGTCCCAAATTTATTTTGTGGAAAAATACCTTGATCTTTTAGAATGAGGCATTCTTTGCTGCCATTTTGTGCATCCTGTGCCAGCCGGCTTCCACGAAGGCTAAATTCCAGCAACAGGCAGGATTCAATTCAGTGCTTTGTTTTGACTGCTGGGTTCCTGATGAGAACACCAACTCAGCTGAGTAACTAAATTTTTAGGTCAGGAACAGAAAAGCACAATCAACTCATTTCCTACATTTTTTAGGTTATTAAATAGCCACACAGTAGCTGGCACTTGTCTTAGCAAGTGGTCCAAAGCTTCAGGCTAACAAAGAGAAGCCATTTCAATACTTAAGTTAATATTATTCTCCCAGGGAAAAACACTGCTAAAAACTACATAATCATTATATGAGATCAAACAAAGGTCAATCCTAACACCACTGTGCACCAATTGTCATAGTGCAGTTTGAAGTTTTAATAACTTCAAAGTTATACAGTCTCTGAATTTACACAAAATATCTGAATATAAAACTAAACTCCTTCATGTATATCTGGTTTTGTGAATCTGTGAACAGTAAATGTATTTTAATTTTTTGTTTCAGTCAATATTTGGCACCTTCTGTTAGGGGGATTAAAAGATTTAGAATTCAAAATTATTTGAAATTCACAAAATTAAGCACAAAAGTCTAAATAAGATTTCAAGGGGGGGTGCAAGTTTGTCAAATTTATACTTCAGAAATTCTCAAATTTTAAAACAGTCACATAATGCTTGAATATAAATTTTTATAACTTATACCCTATGTCCAACAAAAATTGAAAGAATTTGTAACAATACACATACATAATTGCACAGAGATAGAAAACTCAGCCATAAGATTTTTGAAGCTAGGTAAACATGCCACTACGTGATTAAAACTGCAGGAAAACTGATCAAATGAGGCAAACTGCCAGCAACATCTGTGATACAGGTTCCTGATATTATACTACATTTTCACTTAAAAGAGGTTGGGATATTGGTTCTTGAAATAATATTATAATTTTAGTATTTGGTATTAATATTATTAAAGCTAATGATACTTTTCCAGAAAAGTCAAAACAAACAACTTTCAAAGATGAACATTGTGAGAATACAGCCAGGCTAGGGGTGTAGCTCAATGGTACGGCACTTGTCTGGCACGCTAGATGCCCTGAATTGCAGCAACACAAAACAAGAGAAAAAAAAAAAAAAAACGAGAAACATTCAATGCAATGACTATAATTCTCCTTTCCATTAGATTATCTAGTTCGGTTTTTCTCAACCTTGGTTGTACTGTGGAATGATCCAGGAGTTTAAAAAATATAGACGCTTAGATTCCACCGAGCTCAGATTTAATTGGTTTATGGTAGATTACAGAATTTTAAAGGCCCTTGATGATTCCAATGTGTAGCCGAGGTTGAAAACCATTGCTGTAGTTCAATATATAATCATGTATATGTCAACATAAAAATATGTGCAGGTGTTCATAACTCCAACTTTTAACAGTAGGACTAATCTCAAAGTCTACAATAAAAGAGACTTTTAAAACGAACCTAACTTGCCGGGCATAGCGCTGCACACCTGTAACTCCAGCACTTGGGAGGCTGACTCAGGAGGATCCTGTGAGCTCGATGTCGGCGTGGGCTATGTAGCGAGACCCTGTTTAAAAAAAAAAAACACCCAAACGTAACCACATGGCTAACTCTAAAAATGATTAAGAAGAAAATAAACCAGACCTAACGACTGTTTACATAAAGTTTTTAAAAACTTTATGTGGGGAGGATTGATTGGGAAGGGAAATGAGAAGGAAATTCCTGAGGTGGAAATGTTCTCCATTTTTATTTGGGTACATGTTTAACACATCTATCAAATTTTAGTCTGCGAGTACGATTTCCCTATGTTAAAAAAGGATGGGCCAGAGATACAGCGCCTGCCTGGCAAGCGCTAGGTCCCGAGTTCGAGTCCCACCACATAAAAAAAGATGAACGTAATTATATGTAGATACCTACGGCGGAACAGGGAAAGCTGAGGTGATTAATTACTTCAGAAGACCTTAAACTTGGTAGATTCCAAAGAACAGCAAACACCAAATCAAAACCAGTGAGGAGAGCAGACAGCAGGGAGGGCCAAAGCCTAAGAAATCGTCAAAAGGATGGCAGCTTAAACCAAGCCGCACTTCTGACGGCGGCGCCCGAGTACCACAAGAATATAAGCCCCTGCACCGCTTTCCGGTACTTCCAAACAGGCCTGTGTGTGCTCAACGGAAGGGTCCGGAGGGAAACGTCGCCACCGCAGCAAAAGAACCGGAGACAACTTAGTTCCTGCGCAGATGCTGGGGCTATAAGGAGCCAGGACGACGGTTGGCCATTTGCGGCTTGCAGTGGGGAGGACGTCAGTGCTCACCTTCTTTCCGCAGTCGCCATGATTCCGATGTCGCTGGTGGTCTTAGTGGTGGGTGGCTGGACTGCCGTCTACCTGACCGATTTGGTGCTGAAGGTGAGGGCCTCGGGCCTAAAGCTCTGGCCGGCGGTGTCCGGGGCCGGACCGCGAGGTCCTCTGTGGCCAAAGGCCTTTTCTCTTCCCCTGGAGAGCGCGTCCCGGGCTGGAAGCCGCAGTGTCGGTGCTCACGTGCGGCCTTGCGCGTGGCTCAGCGGCCCGCGGAGCGAGCAAAGAGCAGCTGGTCGAGGGAGGGGTGTGGCTGCCCCGCGGTTGCCGCACTGCGGGCAACCATTCCCCGCAGCCGTTGGCTCCTGCCCGGAAGGCGCCAGGGGTAGTGTTGGGAGGGCTGGGCCTTGGTAGACCCCATGGCAGCAATGTATCAGGGAGGAAAAGAAAACGTCCACTTAGGAAAGGCACGGTTTTCCCTCTAGATACTTTAGTATTGGAACGAATCTAAATCAAGTCGTGATTAAAATCCTCGATCTCAAATTCAAAAGTGCATACGATCGTCTGGGATTCCGGTTAAAATACAGGTTCTGATTCAGAAGGTCTAGGGCCGGGCACTTCTAACCAGGTTTTAAGCGAAACCGATGCTGCTGGTCCACAGACTGTTCGTCAGAGTAGCAGAGTCAAGCAAAAAAGATTTAAATAACCGATATCTTACTATTCGAATTCTGATTTACACCCTTTACCTGCTTCACTAGTCACACACACCCTGGGTACACCATTTATTTTTTAGTTATTTGGGAATGTAGCAATAAATAAGTAACAGCTGTCTGGTTCACATTTTTTTGAACCAGTACTGGGGAGTGGATGTAACTATATGTGTGGAATAAGATCGTATACATTCTCAAAGTTTAATAAAAATGACAGGTATGGATAAAATTTTCATGTTAGGAATACTGCTTTAAGTAGAATGTTGTAGTATTGTGTGTTTTGCATATAACAAAGTGAAGTGGTATTTGTGCTACTTTGTCATGTTTAAACTTGCTAAATGTAACAGTTTATACAATGTAAGCCAGGTGTGGTGGCACACACTTGTAATCTCAGCATGGGAGGCTGAGGCAGAAAGATCACTACGAGTTGGAGGCCAGTCTGGGCTACACAGTGAGTTCAAGACCAGCCTGGACTACAGAGAAAGACCCTGTCTCAATAAAAGTTTATGCAGTGTAGTCTTTAGGCCTCCAATAGTGGCAAACCTATGGCATGCATGCCACAGTGGGCTGTTTGTATCATTCAAAGTTCTAAAAGGTTCGTCATCACTGGAACTTCTACCACTTCCCAGACCTTGTGACCTTGGGTAAATTACTGCCTGTACCTTGCTTTCTCATCTTTAAATAGAGATAATAATAGGAAGAATTTCTTGAGATTATAGAGAGGAATGCATTAGTGGCACTCAGGTGATCTGGGAGCCTGTTAGAAAAAATGTGATGCCTTGCCGCCGATCTATAGAATCAATCTACATCTTAACAAGATCACTAAGTGATGCCTCTGCACGTTGGTGTTTAAGAAGCATTGATGTAAAGGACTTGCTGGAAGGCTTAGCACGTCATAAGCAGTAGAGGCCACAATAATTTTGTTTGTGGTGCTAGAGAATTTTGGGGTTGTTTTTGCAGTGCTGAGGAGTGAACCCAGGGCTTCCCACATGCTAGGGTGCTCTGCTCTTAAGCTACATCCCCAGTGTGATTTTGTTTGAGGGAGGAAAAGAAGCCACATGATTTCTTCATGTTGCATATATGAAAAAATAAAAATAACCTGTGAAACTTGTATAGTCTCTGATCAAGTATGTGAAGTGATCAAGATGTCACTTTAATTTCAGTGATAGCCCCTAGCTCCCTATGAGCACAATAATTCCTAAGCAAAACATCTAACACTCATTTAGAGTATCTGCTTGGAGAGTGGAGAGATTCTGGCTTTTATGAGCCTGTACCTTTGGGGTCTCTGCTTCTAGGTTGATCTGCTGTTCTACTTGGGATTTTCTAGGATTTCTACAGTAGACATCTGCTGGAGGAATGTGTCGCACTTTATTCAAATTTTGAAAAACAAGCAGATTTAAAAAGCTGTCAAAGATTGAGAGAAGAAAGTATTACAGATCCAAAACAAAGAGATATTTAGACTCTGGCCGTTTTTTTAATGACTGATAGGCCTAGTGTAGCCTTCTAGGAAAAATAAGTTACTCACATAGATGAGCATCATTTACAGCAATATTTACAGCATGTATGTAAATGTCAGATATTTAACACAGCCTTATGTGATCCATGATCCTGTATTAGTCAAGGACTTCACACTTTCCTAAAGATAAAACTCTGCTGTGTATAAGCAGCTACTCCCACAAGCCCACCAGGAGTTTAGGAGATTTTCCTAAAACCAAAATAGCTTTACGTAAATTTTGTCCTTTTACTTGATCAAAGTTGGTATAACTTAAGACTTGCTCAAAGAAGAAAAAACTGATTTCAACTAACTTGTCTCTTCTGTTGAATTGATTGGGAGTCTTTTAGAATTATAACACAGGACCTCTTTCCTTTCTGTGACAGCAAGGTCACCTGTGCTATCTAACTTGGTAGTTATTAACTACATGTGGTTACTAAGCATTTGAAATGGAGCTAGTCTAAATAAAGATGGGCTCTAAGTGTAAAGTTGACTCCAGATTTCAAAGTATTCCAAAAAAGATATCTAAATAACTTCTTATGTTGTTTACATGTTGAAATGATATATTGGGTATTTGGGGCAAAAATATATGAAACTAAATCTTTAGTTTTGGTTTTTAAAATTTGGCTACAGGACAGTTTAAAAATTATATATATGCATACACACCCTGCTTTTGTGGGTCACATATTTCTTTTGGACAACACTGTTATAAGCAGAGGTCAACAAAATTCTTTTGTAAAAGACTAGATAGTAAGTATTTTAGACTTTGTAAATCACACAACATTTCTGTTGCATATTCTTGGATTTTTGTTGGTTTTTTAAATAATCCCATAAAAATGTAAAAACTATTTTTAGCTCACAGCCTATACGAAAATAGGCTATAATCTGGATTTGATCTGTGGACCCTGTTTGCCAGATCCTAACCTGAGCAAACCAGCTACTTTGAGACTTTTAATACTCTAAATGATAAATGTAAAGCTTTAAGATTATAAGCATTTGTACAATCAGCTTCTTGATTTCTTACAGAAAATATTTTTATTTCTTTATACATTATAAATTGTTCTTCAAAATTGAATGATGTAAAACTTTTCTTTCTGTCTTAGTCATCCGTCTATTTTAAGCATTCTTATGAAGACTGGCTGGAAAACAATGGATTGAGCATCTCCCCTTTTCACATAAGATGGCAAACTGCAGTTTTCAACCGTGCCTTTTATATTTGGGGACGACGGAAAGCGAGGATGCTTTACCAATGGTACTCTTTATCTTCTCTTTTTGGTTTAAATTAGTTAGTCTTGAGAGCTTGTTACATTAATCATTTCCATTATTTTTGGTCTACTGAGTTTTAAAATTGTCACAGAAAAACTTTTTTTTAGAAACATAGGATTCTGTCATGATTTTGCTAACATTAAAAGATTAAGCATTTATGATGTTTTATGGTTTGAGAGTTATGATGATCTCAGCAACACTTAAGATCCTGACAGTTTCTGTAGTGAGAAAATGTGGGATTGGTGGGTACAATGGCCTAAATTCCATTTTTTTAGAAGTATAGCTCAAGTGGATTAGCGCTAAATGTAAACAATTAAATTATCAAAGAGTTAGCAGAAAATGCAACTACAAATCAGAAGGTGCAAAGTAGAAAGAAGAAAATAATAAAGAACAGAAATTAGTAAAATAGAAAATATACAGTAAATTGGCAAGGCCAAAAGCTGATTCTTTAAAAAGATGAATAAATCTCTATTATAAACAATCAAGAATGAAGAAAAGAGAGTAACTAAAAATCAGAATTCTGCCGGCTTTGTGGCACGTACATGTAATGCCAGCACCCAGGAGGCTGAGGCAGCAACATTGCTAGCCTGGACTACATAGTGAGTTCAAGGCCAGCCTGACCAACATAGTGAGACCCCGTCTCCAAAAACTAAAACAAAAAAATCAAAATTCTATTGACATTAAATTAATAACTAACGAACCAGACATGATTGTGCATGCCTATGATACCAGCACTTGGGAGGCTGAGGCTGGAGGATTATCACAAGTTCAAGGCCAGTGTGAACTAGATAGTGAGACCCTGTCTCGATAAATACATACATACATACATACATACATACTTACGTACTCACGTACTCTATTATGAACAGTTCAACTATAAACTTAATTTAAATAAAATTTCCTTGAAAAGCAATTTATCAAAAATCAGAAAATGTAACAAATTATTCCTAATTATATAAGGGTATTTTATAATTATTAAAAGAGTAAAAGATAAGACCTACTATTAAATTTTGCCATATTACTGTTTAAACTCATTTATCACATAGTAAAGCTAAAATACAATGCAGACAATAGAATGGATAGATGATAAAACATGGATATGTATAATGCCAAAAATTTCCTATTAGAGCAGGATCAAAACAGTGCTATGTAAATAATCAAATACATAATAGGACACAATTTTTTTCTTTATTAGTAGTACCAGGAGTCAAAGCCAGGGCCTTAAGTATGTTATACTACCACTGAGCCAGACCCCCTAGCCCAGAATACACTTTTTAAATTAAGAATGCTATTCAGCCTCTTTAAGTATGAGAGAACTGTAATTTATTAAAACTGCTTAAAGAACCTAGTACCAAGTTTCAAGTATTTGAAGTTCAGATAGGAAAAACAGTTAATGAAATTTTTAACCCTTATTTTAAAACTTTGGAAATATGGCTGGTCACTGAATTTGTTAGTCCATGGTTTGTGGAGAATCATGCATTTACTTGATTTTTTTTCCTCTTGACAGGTTCAATTTTGGAATGGTGTTTGGCGTAATCGCCATGTTTAGCTCTTTTCTTCTCCTTGGAAAAACATTGATACAGACTTTGGCACAGATGATGGCTGACTCTCCTTCTTATTCTTCCTCCTCTTCCTCCTCTTCCTCTTCTTCCTCCTCCTCCTCTTCTTCATTGTCTTCGTCTTCCTCCTCTCTTCACAATGAACAGGTGCTACAAGTTGTGGTAAGTCCTTTCTTTGTGCTTTAAGTAAATTTGTTGATATATAGATGCAAGAATTTTTTTTCTGGCTAATATAACTATTCATAATATAAATATGAACGTGGAAATCTCACAGTTCTTCAAATTACCTGCTTCAACAAAAAACATTAAGCAGTTAGCCAGAATCATTGCAAGAAATACTTGATGGTAGTATTGGTAGTTGTAGCAGAGAACAAATGGACCACTGTCAACACTGTAAGCAGTTATAAGCTATTCAGTTTAATTCATGATGTCTTCTTAAGATTTGAAATGATCGTTACTTTGAAAGAATGAACAGGCTGATTAAGATCTGTATAATGTGTAAATAAACTGCATTTTAATCCTACACAAAGTATTCTCTCATTTTCATGGCCTTCAGGGAGTCTAACTAAACGAATAATAACATTTGTTGTTATTGTTGTTATTGTTGTTATTTGGTTGGTGGGTTTTTGAGACAGGGTCTTGCTGGGTAGTTCAGGCTGTCCTTGAATTCACTATGTAGCCCAGGCTGGTCTTTAACTTGCATCAGTCCTCCTGCCTCAGCCTCCCAAATGCTGGGATTATAGGTATGTGCCACCATGCCTGGATGGTAGTCTTTTAATTAAAGATATGAGACTGGGGCTGAAAGTGTAGCCTAGTGGTACAATGCTTGCTTTGCATGCATACATAAAGCCCTGGGTTCAGTCCCCCGACAATGGGGGGAAAAGAAAAGAAGGTGTGAAACCTTTCTGAATGGTCGCTGTGCTTTCTTGATGTAAAAAAAATAATGTGCTGAGTTGTGCTCCTTTGACTATAGGCTATTTATAATAATTTCATACTAAAGTGCATATGTGGACCTGTACCCTGTAATTTCTTGTCTCCAGAATTTGGAAAGGGGTTTCACATTGGCTCACTTTCATTTTGTATTTTTACATTCATATTCATATTGCACAGGATTATTTTGAATCACATTCTTATTAAACAGAATAGATTATTCAAAAGTTAGTAACAGGTTTTTTTAAAAGAGCAAAATATAGTTATTGAGAGAAAGAAAGCTTCTATCTGAGAGAGACAGACAGAAGGGGTCCCAAGTGGGTTGCCAGACTCTGTCTTTTCAAGGGACTTTTATAGAGTAAAATCACAAAGTGAGGCAGGTCTGAAGTGTGAAAAACATGTAAACTCATGAGGAACTCAAACTATGGTTTTGAGTTTCCTTATGGAAACTCAAAGCTATGCTCGACCAATTAGTTGCACTGGTAAAAATTATTAAATCGGCGACAAATAGGGAAGCAAGTCACATAGCAATTGAGCATGAATACAGAATAGTGAATCTTCCTCTAGGGGGTTGGGAGAGTGACTCCTGGTTTCCTCAGGGTGATAGAGACTTATTTAGAATATTAATTCTTAATGCTTATCCTTAGGAAGTATGTGGACTCATTTGATTTATCTTTTGTCTTGAGGCTTGGCCCAAAGCAGAAGGTGTCTGTTTCCCTCACAGTTGTAAGGTATCTGGGCTTCCGCATTGGCTCCTTCCAGGGTCCAGCCCTGTCTGACTGCCTATAATATTTCTATCTGACTCAGCTGCCTGTAACAATCCCCCCTTAACCCAAACTGCCATGAGGGAGTAATGGGTGTAACCAATCTGGATCTGGCTTCTTCAGGCTGAAGGGAGTCTTAGCTGTTGATGGGCAATCAGGGATACTCTGCAGAGGATCTGTCTCAAGGCCCTCAATAGACACCAGGTGTTTTTATCTGGGATAGGCATACAATTTTAAATCTGGAGGAGACAAAGGCAAAGAAACAAGTATGCCAGGGCCAAATAATAGAATTACTAGGATAATTATGAGTACAGTTAACAAAGATTTCCACCAAGAGGAGCTAGTAATGGCTACCCATAGGGAGGATAAGAATAAGGTCTAGGAAATTTTGGAATCTGACATGTCATTGACTTTTTTTTTGTCTTTTTGAGACAGGGTCTCATTATCAGTTTAGGCTGGCCTTGTGCTCACTTTGTAGCCCAGGCTGGTCTTGAACTCACAATAATCCTCCTGCCTCAACCTTTCAAGTGCTGGGATTACAGGTGTGTGCCACCATGCCTGGCTGTCATTGACTTTTTAAAAAGGTGTCTATGGCCTCTTCTATGATGGATTATTGGGAGATTTGGGAGAACTATAAAGAATGGTCACAGGTCTTAGAGGTTAAAAAGTTTCATCAGGTGAGGCTACAGGAGAGATGATTTATCGCTTAGACAAATGTTTACTGAGTGTAGTCTGTTTACTAGCTGTGTGCAGGGTCCTGCTCATGTGGCGAATAGAATCCAATCCTGGTATTCATGGTGCTTTCAGTTTGTAAGTAGAGCTGCTATGACTGTGCTACAAATGGGCGTATACAAGGGGCTATGGGAACAGAGAAGAGTACAAGTTCTGCCTGGTGCTGGGAAAAAAATTAACCTGTAACAGAAGGATAAGGAGATTTCATGTAATCTAGAAAAGGAAGATGAAAATTGAGCACCCCAGTAATGGAGGGAATGATATACATTAAGGTGGACATCATGCAGAGGGCACAATCATAGTATGAATAAAAGCTCGTTAACATGCAGTGCTTTGTGTGAGGTTTCCACACCTCCTTATTGTAATGTTTGTTTTTGTTAGTTTATGAGTACATGTGTATACTACATAATGTTTACATTCCTTGTGGGGAATGTTTACATTCCTTATGGGGAGTTGCTACATATACATAACACATTTTAATTCCTTTCGTCATCTCCCTTCTCTTCCATTCCCCTCCACCCATCTCTTGATCCCCCCTTTTTTTCTATGTTTGCATTACTTAATGTTTGTATTGCTTGTGTGGAGTTGGTACATGTACACAACACATCCCAATTCCTTTTCTTCACCCTCTATCCCTCCTTTCCCTTCATCTCTTGAGCCCCTGTACCTTTGAGAAAGATCTATCTCCCTCCTTCCTATTACCTATCTTTTATTTTACTCTTTATTTTTACTCTGGGTTTCTCATGTAAGAGAAAACGTGATATTTAAGTTTGTAGACCTAATTTATTTCACTTAACATTATGGTCTCGAGGGCATTATTTTATTCTTGTAACAATCTCGAGGTATTGGTTTCTTACTAGACTTACAGATGAGAAAGTCAAAGCACAGAGAGATTAAGCCACTTGAGTGTAGTCACAGCTGATTAACTGTGGATCTGTCGTCACTGGCCTTAGGCCCTACATGTCATTATGTTCTACTCTTCTTAAGAAAGACAGATAAGTTTCAAGGAAGTATAAGTAAGTTTGACCTGTGTCCATGAAGTGTAGAATGGAAGGATGGGTAGGAGTATTGCCAAGAGAACAGGACAGTGCACGAGGTAAGATTGCAGACTTCATGTAGGTAGAGCCTAGGTTATGATGGACCATTCTCAGAAGTTTCAGTTTTAACTATAGATTAATAGTTTTTCATGAAATAGGCCAAAGATGGCTAGATTGAACATGGGGTCACCATTTAGGAGGGCAGCTGGAATAATTTGTATAAGAAGTGATATGGATTTAAACTAAATTAGTGGTGAGGAGAGTGAAGGGGTTGGATTCGAGTAATCTTACAGAACAGAGTTCTGAGACATAGTGATTAATTAAATGAGGCTAGATGGAGAAGGAAAACTTGAGGATGTCTCTCATATGACAGGCAGGACTCATTATTGTTCACCAAGAAAGAAGATAGTAGGGAAGGAAACATGTGGAAGAAATATGATCATTGCTGTGTCTGATAGAGTTAGAATGGCGACATTAGGATTAGAATTACAATTAGAAATTATTTCTTCTCTTTGCTTTTCAGTTTATTCATCATGCTCGCAAAAATATTGACTCTAATAAGCCAGCCGTGCTTTGGAACAGTTAAGAAGTCAGCAGCCCTCTAGTCCATGTGCATATTTATGTATAATTATTTTTAATTTATTAGTACATGTGTGTAGTACCTATTGTTTAAATTCCTTGTGGGAAGTTGGTACATTTTAGTTCCTTTTTTATCCCCTTTCCCTTCCCTTCCCACTCACCCATCCTTTGAGCCCCTTTTCTTCTTTTTTGGAAATGTTTGCAGTACATCATATTTAAATTCTTTGTGTGGAGTTACTATACTTTAAGAATGCTATATGTCCAAACTTCAATATAAACCCTTGTATCTTAAAGAATATACTTTTCTATTTACTCTATAATTCTCTGCAACCTTGTTCAGTATTAATTCCCCAAATCCTGGCACTCTGTGTTGTTGAGAGTAGTTGTATTCAGTATTCTGGTACATCTAATACCCTCTGTGATTATGGCAGAGACAGATGGGTGATCTTGTACTGTCGCCAGAAAATAAGACCTACCATCTGTTGGTATAGTCACACTCAAATTCTTTCCTCAGCTCACTGATTAATATATCCAGAAAATAATAAAAGAAAAGGAACAAATATCCAAGTGGATAAAACTTATTTGTTTAAAATAAAGAAAGGTAACCAGGATATTTTGAGAGATAAGCAGTATGCATGAGCATTAATCTCAGAGGTATGAATTTAGAGAGGACTCAGAGAAAAGAATAATGAGCCAAACAGATGCCTGAAAACATGGGAATGGAACATGAACACAGAAAAAGAGACTGATATTGTGAAAAAGTTATAAGAAGGGTCTGAGTAATGAGAATTTCAGATGAGATATTGTGCGTACATTGACTGATGGTTATGAAAATGAATTTCATAACCAGAGAATGGACCCTTGGAATCAATGGAATTTAGAAAATGATCCAAGCAACATTCTATGAATCTCCTCTTTAGAAGGAAGTTTAGAAAGTGAAATTCCTTTGCTGTGCAACACAAAAATAAATTCCAGTTGAGGTAGAATTAAAGCCTTAAATCATAAAAGACCTTGAAAGAAAAAAAATCAAGTTGTTGGTTACATGAACACAATATAATGGGCAAACGTCTGGAATAGGAGGAATGAAGGGTATGATTCTTTCACACTGATCAGGTATTTTATTATACACTAGCTTTCATTACCAAATGTCTTATAACTTGAGACTATTGAAACAAAACTGACTGATCTGAGAAGTGTTTGCCGTATATGATTCAGTAGAAGTACTATGAACTTTGCAGAACAGGTCAGGGGAAGGACTAGAAATTTTAATAAAGATTCTCAGTCTAGCATCCAGCTGTGAAAGGTGGATCACTTGCTGCCTCCTTCATTGGTACTCTGCATTCCCTGGCACTTACTGGACTCCCTTTTTTGTTGTTGTTTTTTTTGGGGGGGGGGTAGTTCCCTTATTTTTTCCAGTGGTGAACACTCCAGAAAGCTAAAATTTAAACTTTTTAACCTGGTATCTCCTATTCTCTCTATGGTGGTTGTATATTTGTTTGAGAGAAACTGCCTAGTTAAAAAGAACTGATGTTTTTGCTTTTTTATTATGGTGGAAATGTCTCAAGAAGTGAATAATTAATAGTCATATTACTCTCAGTTTACAGAAGATTTAGCTTGGCTGTTTAAACTTTAATACAAAGTGAATGCCATGTCTCTTGGTGCCCATTTGGGGCTCCCCTGCACCCCCACTGATAATTGCTGCATATTGTGTCCATAAACAGGTTCCTGGTATAAATTTACCTGTCAATCAACTGACCTATTTCTTCGCTGCAGTCCTCATTAGTGGTGTCGTACATGAAATTGGACATGGGATAGCAGCTATTAGGTAATGATATTCACCTTTTTCTTTTCTACTATATACAAAGATGCAATAAGAGGGTCTAGTATTAAACTCTGCTATATCTGATAACTATTTTTCTTTCTGGGATATTTCCCAGTGCATATCATGTATTACTTTGAAACTTCTCTTTAATAGAGAAGCCTAATGCATTGATGAACAGGCTCAATTAACCATGTATACTTCTCTAATCTGAGTGTTTCTGTCCTTTGCCTTTCACCAGTATGGTTATACCTTCATGGTGCTTCAACATTTGTCATCCAACCTTGAAAGCTAATTTTCTATTCAATATTGGATTGGAATAATATCCACCATACTCAACCTTTGTAACTTAGTACTTTTTTTAGTCTATCAGCTAAAATAATTTCCTGCTTTTGTTCGCATCCCATACTGGCTAGAGCAAGAAAACTAAAGCACTAGGTTTAACAATTATACTACTAACAAATAGAAGAGGATGAGACCTAGGACTTGTATTAAGTATCATGTCCTGTTGGTGGTCTTGACAACCCAAATGCATCATTCTAATTATACCTAAGCACTTAAAAGCCTATGAAACTTATAAAATCACGGTGTAAAGGGAACATGTCACAAATCTTCCTGTCACCTCATTGATAAGTACTGCAATAATCAGAAGCGTGCTCACAGAAATGTGTTTTATCCTTCCGGTGTATGGACCAGAGGAAAGAAGAACCACTGCTTTACAGGAGAGAATTTAATTGCATCTTATTACTTTCCAGTTCTTATGAACAAGAGCCTGTTGACTAACAGTAAAGCCTCATTTTGACTGAGCATATACTGTTCCATAGGAGTGCACAGTAGTTAGTCAAAGGGGAGGCAGCCTTTTTTTCAAATTCCCTTCACCTTTGCATCTATATTTTTAGCTTTTAAGATTTTACATCTAAAAAAATGGAAATATATAAAACTATTTAGCACCAAAAAAAAGTTTATATCTAGCAGTACTGATATTAACAGTTTAATAATTTAAATAATTTATAATATATTCATAAAAGAGGTAATTCTAATAAAATCTCCATTGCCAACAAAAAACATAGTTTCTTGTAGATTTAATATTTACAGAACAGTATATTAAGGTGATGATTTTGTTTTAGAGTGGATCTTTGGTCTTATGATACTATTAAATATAATATACGTTTTTAGAAAATGAAATGATAAAATAGTACTATTGAAGATAGTCTGAGCATTATACATTTTAAAGTATACTTATCTTGACTGGGCATGGAGCACATGCTTTTAATCTCAGCACTCAGGAGGCTGAGGCAGGAGGATTGTTGTGAGTTCGAGACCAGCGTGGGCTGCAAAGTGAGCTCAAGGCCATCCTGAAGTGCATGGTGAGACCCTGTCTCAAAAAAAGGGAAAAAAAATTAGATCATTGTAGACCATAAAAATATTTATTATTGGGACCGGGGTTTAGCTTAGTGCCTGCTTGGCAAGCGCAAGGTCATGAGTTTGATCCCTGGTATCAAAAATGAATTTTATATATATATAAAATTTAGTTACACATAGACTTAGTAACAATTATTTTATGTATGTGACTAATTTATTTGTTCAACATATTAACTTCTTAAATTTTGAAGTTGTATTTTAGAATGGCCTTAGCCTTATTTTATAAAATTTAATTTCATGATAACCAAATCTATACAACACTATTATATAAAGTTATAAACTTAATATATTAATGATTCAGGGAATCTTTTATGTCTTAAGCAAGAATTTCAATGACAATGAATTTTAACATTACCTACATTGTTAATTTGACAAATGCAATAGCATGAGTAAATTCTTTTTTCTTGTGTGATTTCTTAGGGAACAAGTTCGATTTAATGGCTTTGGGATTTTTATCTTCATTATATATCCTGGAGCATTTGTTGATCTGTTCACCACCCATTTACAACTTATATCACCAGTCCAGCAGCTAAGGATATTTTGTGCAGGTAACAGATTTTTTTTTAAAATGTTCATCTGTGGTTTTGGTTTTCTGTAAAGTACTTACATCAAGAAATTCACTTTTGGTTAGTAGACTCCCTCATATTTTACTAGTATATATAGTTAAATAATTTACATGCCAATTTCTTCTTTAAAACAAACTATAAAAACAACATAAATGTAAAAAAAAAACAGAGAAGAAAAATCTTCATTCTTATTGACGCAAAAAAAAAAAAAAAACTACCAAAACCTGAAACGACAAACTATGGAGAACATCAGCTTAGCTGAAATATAACGAAATGTGCTCACATCAAGGGAAAATATAAAAGTCATTGAGGTAAAACAGATCCATTCAGGAATGGAGAAGAGATTCTGTGGCATAAAGCCTTATGCTAGTGAACTAACCTAATGAACTCCAGCATTGTCAAAGTTCACTCAAAGAATTACTTGAAGATATATAACTTTGTACAGAAGAAATGCTGGGGAACACAGATCTCTCTGACCTAATTGATATAAGACAAATCCATCACAACCGTGCATCTCTTTCAATGGAATAACTTAGGGCAGTGGTGGCAAACTTACAGCACATGTGCCACAGTAGGCTATTTGTATCATTGAAAGCTCTAAAAGGTTTGCCATCACTGACTTGACTAAGGAAGCATGGAATTAGAATTCTTGAACATACTTGACTATAAGACACTAACCAAAAACGTGGAGGTGGGAAATGTAAAACCAAGAGATCTAAGTGCTAATTTCTTCTACTTAATAGAAAGTATATCTTAAGTTGATGGATCAGAAATAGAAGCTTGAGTATATTGCTTATATATAAACACTACAAGATTTTAAAAAATACAAACTTCCCAGGTTATCAGAGTAAAATCGTGAAACAGACCAAAGAAACAGATTGTAAAGCAAAAATAAAACAAGGTAACCTAAAAAACCTAAGAGACATTTTATTTTGTCAATATGTATACGTGAGATAAACTCTTCTATGAAAAAAATAAATGCTAGGCTGGGGTTGTAGCTGAGTGGTAAAGTATTTGCCTAGCATTCATGAGGCCCTGGGTCTGATCTTCAGCACTGTAAAAAAAAAAAAAAAACACATTAAAAAATAGAAAAATACTCCTAGTTTGCATTTAAAACATCCTGAATTTGTGATATATAAAAGAAATTCATCTAAAAAGTACTCAAAAAGATAGAAAGTAAAATGATAAAGAGAATATACTATGAAAAAAGAAACAGTATGGGCTGGGGATTTAGCTCAGTGGCACAGTGCCTTCCTGGCAAGCGTGAGGTCCTGAGTTTGATTTCCAGTACCCCAAAAAATGGAACAATAATAAAAACCATTAAGTTAGAGCTGGGGAGTTACTTAATAAGGAATGTGAGCCATCATTAAAATGTAATGGTTATAAATATTACTTGTATCACATAAAAAAGACATCAAAACACAAAAGTGGAAAAAGTTCAAGCAGAAACAATTAACAAAGGTACTTGTCTCTCAAAACATGCAAGATAAGCACAAAAAGTCAGGCCACAGAAGCTGTATTTAGTAAAGTCAAAATAGTTAAGTCAAACTACCTAAATTTTAGAAATTTATCTTAATAACCCTTTGAATGAATTTAACACTGTCATTGCAGTATATTTTAAAAAGATAAGAAAATCATTTTGCTGTAATAATTTACATAAAAAGTTTTGCTAAAAGAAAAATTCTCTCTCTTAGGCACTTACTGTGCAATTGGAAATATAAATGAATCAGGTAAGCATTCAGTTTAATAAATTTGAAAAGAACTGTAAGATATTTAAGTAGCTGGGCATGAAGACACACCTGTAATTCCAGCATTCAGTAGGCTGAGGCAGGAGGATCACTGCGAATTTGAGGCCAATCTAGGCTGCAGAGTGAGTTCGAGGCTAGCCTAAACTACATAGCAAAACCCTTTCTCAAAAATAAAATAGTCAAGAAATAATGAAATGATAAAGATATAAGCAGAAAATGATAAATTAGGGAAAAGCTAAGTAGATCTGTTAAATCCAAGTATTCTTTGAAGGAAAAAAAGATTAAACAGTGGGAGAAAGTACCTGTAGACAAATTTAGCTGTCAGATTGGTGAATAACAACTGATAGAGAAAATTAAAACAACTTTAATTGTTTCTTAATCATCTCTGCAAAACAAAATTTCAAAAACCTGAGTATTAAAAGAAATTAACTGCAGAGGAGATAGGAAATAAATCTAACTAGGTCAGTAATTACAATGGGAAAAATAAGAAAGAAGCTAACTAGGCCAATAATTACAATAGGGAAATTTTAAAAAATTAGGCCAATAATTGCAATGGAAAAAATAAAGCAAATTGATGAAGAATGCCCCTAAAGAGTTCTTTCAAATCTTGAATGAAAATATATTCTTTTAAATTCCAATTTAAGCCAAATGTGGTGGCATACACCTGTAATCCCAGCACACAGGAGGCTGAGCCAAGAAGATCACCATAAGTTTGAGACTAGCCTCAACTATATAGCAAGACTGTCTCAAAAAAAATCCACTTTAGCATAACCTTCCAGATAGCATGAAGAAGGAAATTTAAGATTTTTTTTCAGTACTAGAAATTGAAGCCAGGGCCGTCATACTGAACTATATCCCCAGTATTTTATTTTATTTTATTTTATTTTATTTTATTTTATTTTATTTTATTTTAATTAATTAACTTATTTTTTGAGACAGGATCTTGCTAAATCTCTAAGTTACCTAAGCAGAGCTCAAACTTTCGATCTTCCTTCCTTTGCCTCCCCGAGTGCTGAGATTACACGCCTGTGCTAACGTGCCTAGATAAGAGTTTTTAAAGTCAGTATGACACCGATACATCCATCTTTTGTTTTAAGGCACAAAAAACCTGCAGATACGTGATATAGTTAAATGTAAGGATAGCTTAATATTGGGAAATCTATTCAAATGTGGTAAATGTTTGCCGTTAGGGAAAAAAAATCTCAGAATACGAGGCAGTATTTAACATTTAAACATCCATTAGTGGTTTTGAACAAATTAATAGTAAAAGTAGGGATAGCCGAGTATCTCATAATGGTATAACATTTAGCAGATTTCCTGTAAAGGAGTAAGATAAATAATCCTGCTCTCGACTACTACTGATGTTAAATGTTGGTCTGTAAACATGGGCTAGTGCAATTAAAGAGGAAAAAATACAGACGTGTAATTATTAAAAAGGTATAGGCTTTTTTTCGGATATTAATATAAGCCTGGTTGGAGAGAGAAATACCGAAAATTTGAGTCAAAAAACCGGGTATGAAATTAATATTCAGTCAACAACCAGCTAGGTGGCGCATAGAGTGAGTTATCGCGAGCACGACAGCACGTGGGTACAGGCGTGAGACAATACCCGCACCTCACGCACTCCACGGGGTGGCAGAAAGTGCTTCAGTGAGGTGCCCAAGCGCATGCGTGTTGTGCTCAGGCACTTGCCTGACGTGCTCAGGCGCATGCGCTCAGTGCTCCCAGACGCACCTGCTTCCGTCCCTTTCGCCGGCAGCAGCGCTCTGGAGCTCGAGCCAGCGCTCTGGAGCTCGAGCCGTCGCAAAGCGCGGGCTTTCTCAATCCCGGGCTTTTGTGTGGAGTTGAAGCTTTTCTTCCGTCAGCCTTTCTTCTCCACGGCTTCCGACCACCTACCAGCTGTTAGAGGTCGAGACTCCTGCAGAGGTGTGAGTCATGGCCTCGGAGGACATTATTTACCTCATGGAAGATTCGGAGTTGCCCTCAGAAGTCCTGCAGTTGCAGCAGGTAGAAGTGGAGGGTACTCCTGCGGACACCCGGGAGGTGCAAGGCTTCTCGTACCAAGATACCGGCAACAGTTGGGTCCACGGTGGCTACGGTGGCTACGATTGCGCGCCTCTAGTTGCGCTGCAGCCGGTCGTCACCACTAATGCGAGCTGTGGTGACCATGACCAGGAATTACTCATGGCGCAAAGCCAAGAGGAGGTGGTGGAGTATTTAGACCTAAACAACCAGCTAGTCAGCAGTGAATTCAACACTGACGAGATCTTCTCATTCGACAATGTAGACGACTTTTTCCAGTCGCCTCCCGTCTCTCTGCCATCTTCGGCCACATCGTCGTCCTCCGATCACGGCACAAAGGACAGCAGCCTAGACGTGAAGTTCGGGGACGAGGACAGCAAGGGTGAGGCCGCGGCGGGAGGTAGCAGCTCCGAGTTGAGCATTGAGAACTGGGAGCAGCAACTGCTACAGACCCAACTTCTGGAGGACATGTACCCCGACCTCTTGGCCACCTCGAACGAAGAACAAAGAACCCTTGAGGCGGAGCTTTTCTCCGACAACGAAAGCTCACCTCCAGATTATTCTGAGTACCTGATGGGGAAAAAAATCCCCCCTGAAGGAATTCCTGGCATTGACCTCACCGATCCCAAGCAGTTGGCCGAATTCACCCGAGTGAGGCGCAAAAAAGCCAAGGATGATGTTCCCAGAACTGTACCTTGCCGTCAAGAAGGCTGCAAAAAGATGTTCAAGGACAGCTGCGCCATGAGGAAGCATCTGCACACCCATGGCCCCCGGGTCCACATCTGTGCCGAATGTGGCAAAGCTTTTCTGGAGAACTCAAAACTAAAACGACACCAGCTGGTTCACACCGGAGAGAAGCCCTTCCAGTGCAGGTTTGAAGGCTGTGGGAAACGCTTTTCCCTGGATTTCAATTTGCGCACTCACATGCGAATTCATACGGGAGACCGACCTTTCGTGTGTCCTTTCAATGGTTGTAATAGAAGGTTTGCGCAGTCAACTAACCTGAAATCGCATATCTTAGCCCATGCTAAGAACAAGAACAGCCAGGAAAAAGAGTGTCCTCCTCAAACTTGAGGATATTCCAGTAGTGTGGTTGGAAATGATTATGCCTCTTGTTTGTATATTGTTTATGTTTATTAGTGCTTGTTTGCAATACGTAATGATTCATAAGCAGTTTTTCATAAGCAGTTCGCACATGTAAATAGTTCTTTTTTGTGTTGACCTCTTTCCCATTTGAAAAAGCTCTTGTTTCCTTTTTTTCTTCAGTTATATTTTGTTAATCTTTTTTCACTTCCTTCCCATCTCTATCTCGTTCCTCTTCCCATTTGAAAAAGATCTCCCTATGCAAACTTAATGTTTGCATATTGTTTCTAAGAAAAAAATTTAATGAATATTGTATTTCTAAGGGTTGTGTTGTACTAGAACAATTAAAAAGAATTTTAAAATAAGCCTTTGTGTAAGATAATAGTGTTAAGATGCCATTTCTTGTTTAATAGTGTTTTATGAATTTAGGTTTCAACAGGTAAATAATGGGACTTTTTACATTCTTATAGATGTGAAGTTCACTTGTTGCTTATAATTTTTTAAAGACTTGTATTTTCCCATTTGATCTCCAGCACCGCAAAAAAAAGTCTTTTACAAAGGTTCATATTTATAGTTTTAAACTTTTAGGAATGTGCTTAGCAATTATATATGTGGTTTTTCTGGAAGTGGATTTGTTTTATTGGGAAATGTTTTCTTTAAACAGAACTATTATATGCCAACATATTTTCCTTCTGAAGAAGAGTTATATAGGCTTTGTATACTATTTTAATTTTGGCTGTATTTAATATTAACAAATTTTACATAACTATCTGTTTTCTAAAAAATAATCCTAGAGGTTATTGAGTGTAATTTATAAGCCTATTAGGAGACTAATTTCGGAATGTATTGCATATATAATGACTGTTGTATACATTTTGTGTAGTGGATAAAGCAAAACAAGAGGCTGTTTTAAAGGAGTAGCTCTGAAGCTGTGGATATAATTTAGTGATAGAGCAGTTTCATGCATGTGCAAGGTCCTGTGTTTGATCCTCGGCACAACCCCTAAAAGTTTATCTATATTTATAATAGTGATACAGGAAAGGGAGAGAACGTTACTGGCATCTAGTGAGTAGAGGTAAAGAATGCTAAACATCCTATAGTACACAGGCCAGTCCTCTACAGCAAAGAATTATCTGGCCAAAATACCAGTAGTATCGGTATTAAGAAGGCCTCCTCTAGGCATGGTGGTGCATACCTGTAACCCCAGCGCTTGGGAGGATGAGGCAGGAGGATCACAAGTTCAAGGCCAGCCTGAACTACTATATAGTGAAACCCTGTCTCCAAAACAAAACAAAGAAGAAAGAAAAGTAAAAAAAGGCCTCCTCTAGGGAAAGTAAAAACATCGCAGGAGTGTATTTATAAATACATCGTAATGGACAAGAGATTGTTTAGATGAAGGTAATGTGGGAGCTTCACAGCCCCCATTGCCACTTAACATTCATGGTCAGGTTCACAGTGCAGGCCAGTGATCTGGTATCAACTGCCTGTCTGGTGAGAAATAGGACACCATTTAGAGAGCCAAGGAGTCAACACTCCTGTTTGCCCTCACCTTTGTTCTTTTTATTCCTTTGTTCTTGCCTTGTTCTGTGATTAGCACCTGGGAGGGGGGTGGGAGTTAGGGAGTAGTATTTTGAATTAGTTTCACTAGAATATATTCTAATGCATGTTGAGTTGAGTAACTGAGTGAAGTTTTGTGGTTTGAATTGTATTAAACTATGAAAACAATATAAGTTTTACATATAAATCTTTATCTTAAAATGAGAAAATCTTGCTACCAAAAAGCCATTTGACCCAAATGAAAATTTTAAATGCCATATAGGTTAAAATAAGCAAAACAAATTTAGGGAAGAAAGTTATCATATTAGTTACAAAGGACCAAATACCTCAATGCATATAAATAATATGTGCCAATTAGTTTTTTTTTTTAAAGGATAGTCATGTTGATGCTGCATGCCTGTAATCGCGGCACTTAGAAGGCAGAGGCTGGAGGATGGCCACAATTAGAGGCTGCATAACGATAATGAGTACAAGGCCAGCCTGCACTGCGTAGTAAATTTAAAGGCTACCAGGACTACGTGTGAGACTTTCTCTTGTGAGTTCAAGGTCAGGTTAGCTATATAGTGAATAAGACTCTGTTGCAACATGGATTTGTGGCCGTCCTGGAGTACTTAATGAGCTTAAGGCCAGCCTGAATTACACTGTAAAAAAAAACAGGCTAGTCAAAAAATTACCAGATATAAAAAGGCAGTTTGATAGAAATAGGTGACCTTCAGACGAGAAATGCAAATAACCTTATAAAATGTGTAGACTCATAAATTTATAAGTAAAGAACTAGAAGTCAAGACAATAGGATTTCATTTTGCACCTCACAGACTATCAAATTCGGTATTTTTCAGGAAAAAGGAAAACATGAATTACGAGAACACAATGTAAATTTATTGGAGATAAACATTAATGCACTTGCTATTTTGACCCATTAATTCCATTTCTAGATAAAACTCACTTTCATATTCATAGTTACATAGATCTATAACAGTAAAAGCAAATCTGTTTATTTCAAAGTAGACTAAGATCATTAATATGGAACCAACTCAACTGATATGTTTATGTGATGTTTACTGTGTAGCAAATATATGGAATGGAATTGATGACTGTACTAATATGGCAAAATGTTTAAAATATGGCATAATAAATTAATACCTTTGGTGTTTAAAAAATATATTTGTGTGTAGTAGAAAAGATTATTTTCCCACTAAGTCCTGAACCATCTTACTTTGGATATTTCTTTTATTTAACAACTTAGCATACTTTAAAAAAATTTTCTTTCATTGGGAATATGGTACATGGAACATGTGTTTGCTAGGTATCTAACTGTTCTAATAACTAAAAATAAAAGTGACCCCAAAACATTTCAAATATAAATAGCTCAGTGTTGATAATTCTGTGATTTGGGAGGTTTTGGGGCGCCCTGTTGTTAGTTTTGCTACTGCTAACATGCAGCTTCTGTGTTACATCTCAAGTCTAGCTCCATCATAATCACTGGGTTCCACACATAGGGCAGGGTGATCCGTATCGTTTCCACTCAAATCTCATAGTGCTCCCACATGCAAAATCCTGCTATAGAAAAAGGAAAGATTAGGGATGGGAGGAAGGGTCAGCTCGTGGCATCCTAGTGAATGTTTCAGCTCCTGGCTCTAGAAGGCATAGTGAGCAGCTAGGTCGCTAGCATTTTCTGGATCTAGTTCCTATGGTATGAATACTCCCATTGTGAGTATTTTTTAAGGTATTTTAAGTTACAATTTTAAGTTGTAAGCCGTAATTTGAGATAATAGGAGGAGACATACTCTATTGGCACTGGAAAGCTGATAGCAGGTTGCAGCACACCTTTGAATTCATTTACCAACTCTGCCACAGGATAGAATATAATTGTTAAAAGGAAAAAATATTCACAGCCTAAAACAGGGCTTCTGGTGCATCTCAGTGGTAAAGTGTTTGCCTAACATGCACAAGGCCTTGATTTCCATTCTCACCTCTGCGTACACACAAAAGTATGTTTACTGGCTAGGGATGTACCTCAGTGATCATAGAACATGTTTAAGGCCCTGGGTTGGATCCCCAGCAACACACATACATCAAAAAAAAAAAAACTGTATACACTGCTATCTTGAAAAGCCTTTTATTGTATGTTTCTGCATGCATTTCAAGATATGTGCATATACGAAACATTACAACATGCCTTTTCTTCAGTAACTGAATTTTTTAAAAAAAAAACTACAGTTTTTAAGATAGATAATCATGTTAAAGCCCTTTAAAACTATTTTAAAATATCTTTAAAGATATTAGAAAACTTGCCGCTTTGTACTCTAGAATAAATAACATGCAGATATACTCATTTTTGCTGGTGTGGGCAGAGAAAGTTTCTGGAAGGATAAACAAAAAATAGTAACATTTAATATGAGTCGTGGGACTGGTGATTAAAAAGTGGTATTTAAGAAAGATCAGTTTTACTTTTTATTATTCCTTTACTGTTGATTTTTTGGTCAGTGTGTACTATTTAGTAATTTTTTTTCAAGCTACTTAAACGTTTTTAAGATTTTCTCAAGTTTTGGTTAAAAATGTAGTAACTGGAGCTGGATGTGTTCCACATCTGTAATCCTATACTCTGCCACAGGATAGAATATAGTTGTTGAGAGGAAAAAAATTGTTCACAGTCTAAAAGAGGGCTGCGGGTGCATCTCAGTGAAAGAATGGCAAGTTAAAGCCCAGCGTGTGAAAATTTAGTGAGATCCTGTCTCAAAATTTAAAAAAAAATTAAAATACCAGGGATGTAACTTAGTGAGGACTTTGGGTTCAATCCCCAGTATGTACAATCATCACCATCAAAATGTACTAAGTGGAATTTTTTCCTACTTTTATTGTTGGAATTAGCACCTAAGGTCCAAAATTTAGTGGAAAAAGAATGCATTGCTAAACATTTGAATAAAATTAGTTACATTTATAAATCACATCATACAGAAAAATAAATCCCAAACTGGAAATAAATGTAAAAGCAAAACTTTACGACCATCCTTCTCTATAGAAAAGGTGTATAACTTTAGGAGTAAGAAAGTCTTCCTATGCATAGCTACAAAGGGTGAATATATGATGAAAAAGGTCAGTAGATTTCACGATGTCAACTTTTACCTTTTTCTAGAAGACCCAGTATCTTTATGGTTTTTTGCTTTATATTCTACAACATGCTACATAACTATTTTTTCTACCAGTACTACTCTACGTAATAGTTTTAATTTGTAAAATTAAAGCAACCTCTCTTTTCAAATACCATTTTGGATTCCATATCCCAGTTCAGCAAGAATTGTTTTTTTAATTTCATCTTAACTTTTATTTGAATATATTTGGCTCTGTTGAATTTAACTATTTTTTTCTTTCTTTTCAGGTATCTGGCACAATTTTGTCCTTGCCCTCTTGGGTGTTTTAGCTCTTATTCTCCTCCCAGTAATTCTCTTGCCATTTTATTACACCGGAGTGGGAGTCCTTATCACCGAAGTTGCTGAGGTAAATAATGTATTACTTAGGGCATTTTTGACCTGATGTTTTGATTTAATGATGTTTTGATGTAATACTTAGCATTTAATGTCAGGTACTTTTATTCAAGCTTTTCTCATACACAGAATGCAATTATTTCTGAAGAAATTACTGTAATTTTTTAAATCTAAATATAATGTTGCGCCAGGCATGGCACAACACTCAGAAGGCTGAGGCAAGAGGATCCCTGCAAGTTTGAGGCCAGCCTGGACTACAAAACGAGTTCAAAGCCAGCCTGAACTACATGGTGAGACCCTGTTTCAAAAAAAGAAAAAGAAAAAAGCTATCTTAGAAGTAAAATGAAATCTCACCTGTCCAGCCAGAACATTTCTTAAGAGTTTAAGCTACTATACTCAACTCATTCCTTAGACAATAACTATTGTGATGGCATCAAATCTTCTCTTCAGACATTCTGAAAAGGAATATAGCCTTCGTGAGAAATTGGCTTATATAGGCATTGCACTGGGGGTATTCTCTGCATATTTGGAACTTTTTTATATAAGAACTGTCTTCTAATTAATTGTATTCACAGAAAGTTTTCTCCAAAATTTTAATTAGAAGTTTGAGAAAAAAAGTTCTTTTTTTTTTCTTTTTTGCTGCTGGGATTTGAAACCAGGGGCATACATATGCTAAGCATGTGCTACACCCCAGCAACAGTCAACAAGTAGTTTGGGGTTTGGGGGGGGGGGTTTGGGGGTTTTTTTGAGACAGGGTCTCACTGTGTAGTGCAAGCTAGCCTTGAACTCACTTATATAGCCTAGGCTGGCCTCGGACTCATGGAGATCCTCCTGCTTCAGCCTCCCAAGGGCTGGGATTACAGGCACATACCACCAGATTTTTTTTTAATTGTGAAAAATAAAAAAAATCTTTAGAAAATTGGGGAAAGCAACTATAATTGCTGGGTTTTAGTTTGTTAATTTTCTGGGACTATGGATCTTAGATTAAAAGCTGAATTATTTTCTGCATTATTCAGTATGTTCTACTCTACTGACTCTGTGTCCTTTACTATTATTTGTTCATATTAATCTTAGCTTCTCCTCATGCCTTGTCTGATTTGATTTTGCCTTTTTACTAAGGACTCACCTGCCATTGGACCCAGAGGCCTTTTTGTGGGAGACCTTGTCACTCATCTACAGGATTGTCCTGTTACTAATGTGCAAGATTGGAATGAATGTCTAGATACCATCACCTATAAGCCCCAGATTGGCTACTGTATAAGTGCATCAACTTTACAACAGTTAAGCTTCCCAGTTAGAGGTATGTGTATTTCTTCAGTGTAATTTAATGCTTTAAGCATTAATACCTTCCATTCACTAATCCTTAGATCATATCTATAGCTTCATTTTGTTCTAGTCTCTTTTTTGTGGTTTTTTGAGACAAGGTCTTGCTATACAGTTCTGCCTGGCCTTGAGCTCACTTTGCAGCCCAGGCTGGTCCCAAATTTGCAATTATCCTCCTGCCTCAGCCTCCCGAGTGCTGGGATTACAGGCATGAACCACCACACCTATGTTCCAGTCTTTTTAAAGCAATTCAGTAAAAGGAATAAGCTCAAATAGATAATCTTCTTGGTAAGTTAGATACTAAATATGTTTGTTTGCTCTATTGTATATGATCGTTAAACTTCTACCAACTTTTCTAATATCATATTTGACCTTCAATGTAGTTGAAGTTTGTAGTTTTCTGCTTAAAAGAAAACCTTGCGTGGAATCAGCATTCAAGCTCAACCATAACTAATAAACTGAATTTTAGTAAATACCCCCAATATGATATTTATCTTTATGTATGTATGTAATATAGAATAGTATCTTTATATATCTGTGTAGTTTTATAAAGTTAGTGTGAATAACATTAAGTGCTTCTCCTTTGCATAAGCTTTTTGGTTTTTAATGCTGTGCTTGAAACCCAGAGCCTCGTGCATACAAACCACACCCTGAACTGCTGAGCTAATCCCCCAGCTCTCTGCATGAGCATTTGTCAGAACAGACAAATAACTGATAGTTAAAACTGAATACATAAAACCAAAGCATAAGCATTCTATATTAATATATTATTAGCACAGGCGTGCAGTAAGGAACAATTAAAAGAAATAAAGGAAAATTGGCAAACACAGATAGAAGCTGACATTTAGAAAAGATTTTCTTCTCCTGGCTGAAACATACCTAAACGTCAACAGTTCTGGTAATAGCTACATGTGCTTGATAGCATGTCTAAACCTCTTTAGGGCAGGGTTTTTTATGCCTTTCATATGGCAGAAACCCAAAGAAAGTTATCTTGGCTTCCAGAAATACCCTATAGAGGTAGATATGTTGCCCTGTGCAGCAGGTGACAGCTGAAGCAAGTGTCTTCTTAGAACCTACTGAACATTTTGGGCTGTTTCAGCTTTGAAAAATAGGCCTCTCTACTGTTTGTACAAATCTGAAGACCCAATTTTTGAAAGTGCTGGAAACTATAAATTACCCTCACAGCCTTTTTTTTGTATCAGGAAATGAACTCAGGACCTTGCACTTGCCAGGCAGGCGCTTAGGCCTCTGAGCTATATTGCCAGACAGCAGCACATATCTTTAAGTCAAGAAATGCCCTAAACCCTTGTCTGCATCTACTGGTATAGGCATATTAATTAATCAGGAATGATTTTACTGCTGGGCACAGTGGTGCACATTTGTAATCCCATGTACTTAGGACGCTGAGGCAGGACAATCACAAGTTTAAGGCCAGCTCGTGCCACTTAGTGAGACTCAATCTCAAAATAAAAAGTAAAAAGGGCTGGAGGATATAGCACAGTGGTAGAGAACCTGTAGATTCAATCCCAAGATTGCAGGACAAAAAATTGTATTAAAGTACTATGTTTCACAAAGGCAAAGCAGTAAGAACTGATTTTGAAAACTTTTTCAAATTAGTTTTCTGTGCATAATCCATTTTAAGAAACTTTATAAAAAATTCTCAAACATTTGTAAAAGTTGAAAGTACTATAAACATTTCCTCTTGTATTTTTCTCCAAGCTTTAGAAATTACCAATGTTTTGCTATTTTTTCATTTAAGCAGCCTACTTTTGGGGAATTAATTTAAAGCACATCCTAGGCTTCCTATCTTTTCATCTATAAAATTTAGTCTGACCTGAGTAGATGACTCTTTAAATATGATCACAATACTGTGATCATACCCAAGAAATTAGTGTCCACTTGGTGTTCATTTTGGGGGGAGGTGTTTTGAGACAAAGTCTTACTCTGTAGTCCAGGCTGGCCTTGAACTACTTTGTAATAATAATTTGGTTTTCAAATTAAAGCGATCCTCCTCCCTTTGCCTCTTGAGTGCTGGGATTACAGGCATGAACCACCACTCCCAGCCTAATTTTTTAAATATTTGGTTTAAATAAGATTGTACAATATGTCTTCTAAGTCTTTTTTTTCCTAAGTCTTAATTTATAACAGTTCCTCTATTTTTTAAAAAATTTCTTTTTTTATGAAACTAGGGAATTTGTTTTATCAAATTTCACATATTCTGGGTTTTTCTGGTTCTATTATCTTGTGATGTTACTAACATGTTCAGATGCCCATAGTTTCCTATAAAATAGTAATTAGACCTGCAGCCTTGGTTTTATACAGAAGCCCTCCCCTTTTTTCCTTTTCTTTAAATTTTTTTTTTATTTTAAAGAGAATAAAACAAAAGAGGACAGAAAAAAGCAGATAAGAACAGAACTACATAAGCAACACAGCACTTTACAACAAGGCAACCGGATATTAACTGTAGCTATCATAATGTCTCTTTCTTTGCAATAGTTGAGCATGGCTTCACATACAATAATATCAAACATAACAAAATAGTATAAAACCATTCGAAAGAATTGCAGGGTATTCTGAACTGAATAACAGGAAATGATCAATGGCTACTATAATATCTCATTTTCCATAAAATGTCAGTTCTATCATGTTGTGCCTTTTTTCCTTTTGACAAAATACTTCATAGGACTCCCTATTACATCATGTCAGAAAGCACCCAGTATCTAATGTTCGTTATGTTTAGATTGTTCAGGGAGCTCACCTGAATCTTTAAGGTTGAATTATTTGTCAATTTTCCCTGTTCTCAAGAGCCACTTGCCATCTTTCAAAACTTTTCAGAAGTAGATAGATCCTTCTTCACTATCTACTTCAGAAAGGGCCGGCAATTACGATTACAAAACTTACTGACACCCTGAACTCGAGCTTTGTGGGTTTGTAAGTCTAAGAGAACAACTAACCTAGGGTAAGTGCTGCTTTTTGACTTCAAATTGGGTGGATCGGTTTTTATAATGTTAAATCAAACTGCAGCAAGTAGCCAGCAAGCTGAACAGGGAATTACATGACTGTTTCCAGATTCATATGTAGTTTTACCTTTTTCTCTTAAAAAGGAAAATTTTCATTACAAATATACTTTTAGATAGCAGATTCTAATGAACACTATTATTTTTCGTTAGCATATAAACGGCTAGATGGTTCCACCGAATGCTGCAGCAATCACAGTCTCACAGATGTCTGCTTTTCCTACAGAAATAATTTTAATAAGCGTTTGGTAAGTTGTCCCAAGGCAATTTTGCTTGTCTGATGTAATTATTACAAAATCAGAAAAGGCTAACATAGAACCTATGAAAACCTCTCTCTTTTGTTCTATTTACTTTTTTATCATTTTATTAAAATCACTACATTTCAGATGTCACATTTCATCTGAGAAACTTTAAAAATTTATAGTGGTACAATATCTGATATGGCCAGAGTGGGGTATTTCAAGCTAGTTTATAGTAGGTGCACATAAATAACATTTCTTTTTTGTGAATTTAATTCCTAATATTCTAGGTGACACAAAAATATTGAGAGAATTTAACTTGGATTTTTCTTGTTAATAGATCATTTTTAATATTGAATAATTAATATTTTATTCATAGCATACATGTCTACCTGCCCGGAAAGCAGTTGAAGCCACTCAAGTTTGTAGAACCAATAAAGATTGTAAAAAAAGCTCAAGTTCAAGTTTTTGTATAATACCTTCTTTGGAAACTCACACTCGCTTAATAAAAGTGAAACACCCACCTCAAATTGATATGTTGTATGTAGGTCATCCACTGCATCTTCACTACACAGGTTGGTATTATTGTGGTAGACCCTCAGGTGGGTATTACTATAGTAGACCCTTAGAAAATCATTAAGATCGTGCATATTCTCAGTGGTAGAAATTCAGTACAAATCCTTGCATTAATTTCATGTATTATAAATTTGATCACTTATCAAAGTCTTACTACCTTTTTCTTAAGCATTGAATGAAACATAGACTTTAGGAAGATAATCTGAATTTATGAAGCAAGAGAAAAAACTTGCCCTGGATTTCCTTCCCCATTGTTTATACCCAAATTAAATAGATAATCTCTCACGTGTTCTCTTAGAGTTCATCAGATTTATCCAAGCTCCCCAAAACAGTAGCAAGAGCTGCAGACCCTAAGGAATACCAGGATACAAAGAGATATGACTATAATTTATGCATGACCCATGAGTTATATATGAATATAATTTCAAAATTTGACCAGTATCATCATTTTGCCAGGGGCCACATGATTGGGCTAAATATATGGCTTCTGCATATTGACTGGATATCATATAGTCTAACTCATTTATTTTATTGTACAAAATTCTTTTATGTTACATTTTTAATAAATTTACCATGCAATTTGCCCAGTCAACATATTCAATTGAATGGTTTTTTAGTATATCCAGAGGTGAGCAACCGTCAGCACAATGTACTTCCAAAACATTTTCATCACCCCAGTAAGAAAGCTACTCATTGGGCCAGAGATTTAGCTCAGTCACATAAACGCCTGCCTGGCAAGCTTGAGGTCTTGAGTTCGATCCCCGGTAGCAAAAAAGAAAAAAAAAAGCTACTCATTAAGCAGTCACCTACTGTCTCCTTACCCCCAGTCCTTAACAACCACAAATGTACTTTGTGTTTCTATAAATGTACTTGTTCTAGACATTTCATATAAATGTAGTATTTGGTGACTGGTTTATTTCATGGGACACAATTTTTTCAAGGTTCATCTGTGTTGCAGCATGAATCAATACTTCATAACTTACATAGCCAAATAGCATTCCATTGTATGGACAGACCAAAATTGTCTTTATTCATTTGTCAGTTGATGGATATATAGGTTTTATGTTATTCTTTAAAAGGCTTTCATATTATATTTTAATCATATCCTGAGATATTCTTACCTATTGGTTTTCTTACCTATTGGTTTGACACTAAATGACTCTTCCAAATATTAAATACACTGCCAACAATTAAAGAAATATACATATTTCATGTAATTCAGAAATGTGTGCTATGAGTTCTCCCTAGTTACAAGATAGTTTTTAATGTTTTGAACAAAAACAAGATTATGAAACCCCTTGTTTTTATCCTTTTTTAGCAGCGAAGTAAGAACCAAAAAAGTGTGAAGTGCTATATAGTTGAAGTAAATGTGAAAGGATAAGAACTCTTTTGGTACAAATTATAGAATATTTTAAGTCAACCTCTATATTTGATAGTAATACTTGGTTCATAGTATCTTTGTCTTACTCTCACCTCAAAATATAAGTATACATTGGGGTGTGAATGTTTTATTACACTATTTTTATCAAATGTTTTAGAATAATCAGTTGCTTTCATGTGTGAGGTATATAGCCTGCTTGCATATGTTTAGGAAGGACTTTCTTAGCCAATTTAATGGCTAGCCCATGTTGTAAAATTTGTAATACTGTTGCTAAGCTGTTATAAATAATACTTATTATTTCTTGGTTTTCTTTTTTAGTGAGCATCACCAGTTTTATACCACGTTTCAACTTTCTCAGCATTGATCTCCCCGTGATTGTGGAGACATTTGTCAAGTATCCTTTCTAGTATGAAAAATTGTTTTTAAAAATATTTTACTGGAAGTTTGATTAGTTTTACCTTAAATAGAGCATTCTAGGTATAGACTGTGCAGACATTGATTGCTAGCAACTAAAAAAGAAACTTTAAAGTTGAAAGAGATCGTGTTATATCTAGAAAGGAAACAGGAGAAAGATTAATCATGGAGGGAGAAATACTAAGATGTAGAAAAGAAGGAATCTAAGATACAAATCAATACTTGAATTTATAGGTATAAAACCTTTCAGTAAATTTATAAAAGGGAAGCCTTCAGTAATTAATGAAGTAATAGACTCTGACCTATGTAACCTTCTTAGTTCTGATTAAATTTATATGCATAACCAGGAATTACATAGACTGAAATGTATTCCATAGCTAAAAGGAGGAATGTCTAAGAAAGATCAAACTTATCTCCATTACTAAAAGAGCAACCCAAAATCTCATATGGTCTTTAGTGTGTAATGTTTGAAAACGAAAGGTGAAAAGTTTCTTTAAACTGATTATTATATAGACTTGAATCAGTGTAAAGTTTTGGAAGTATACTTTTAGTCACTTTTAAATCTTTTTAAATTTCTTCATTGATTTTCGACAAAATGAAATGGAGAACAAATTAGCATTACTAGAAGTATATAATCAAGATTGTTCCTTGAGGTCTTTGCAGCTTTGTCGGCAGAGACTTAAGGTGTAATCTTTTTTTTTTTTGAGATATATTTAAGGCTGGCCTTGAACTCACTATGTAGCCCAGGCTGACCTCAAACTCACAGCTATCCTCCTGCCTCAGCCTCCTGAGTGCAGGGATTACAGGCGTATGCCACCACATCCAGCTACACTATAATCTTATAGATAATAATATAATAAAACAAGGTTCAAGGGTCAAAAATTTTTGTTTCTTAATATAATAAAGATTTTCTAGGAATGTAGAGCACCCGGGACTGTAGAAACAAAACAAAATAAAAAATTAAATTTTCTCTTAATGTTTTATCTCATATACATTCCTTTCCCTTGTTATATCACTAAAGAATTATAAGGAGTTAGTCTTCATAGGAGTTTATATAGATTGGTGAGTCTCTAAGTACTTTGTCTTTAGTTTTCTTATCAAAGTTTTTGAGCTTCAAAATAGTATAAACTCATTCATTTTAAATATTAGAGATCTATGAAAGAATGAAAAAGATTTAAAGAACATATAAAAGTCTACTGTAATTTCATCCAGTCCAGTCCAGTATCTTCTGACTCATGGATAGTTTCCACTCAGATATCACAGCTGGATCCTTAACTGATTTTAACCCAGGTACTTAATTTCCCTCTCCGGAGCTCTAGCTATTGTTAATGCAGTGCCCTGCTTTGCTTTGGATGGTCAGTGGATTTTAAACTCCTTCCTGGATGCTACCCTTACATCAGTGATTGGAGATAATGATGTCAAGGATCTGATAGGATTTTTTATCTTGCTTGGTGGCAGCATACTTTTGGCTGCCAACGTGACCCTGGGACTCTGGATGGTCACAGCACGGTAATATTTGTATTCATTTGACAGAATGTCTGAGTTATGTGGTAATATCCATTGACAGAAATGTACAGTGTTTCCTTAAAATTACATTTTGGCCAACATCTTTGAGCTTCTCTTAGATCCAAAGTACCTAAACTGTGTGGTGATGGTAAACAAACGAAATGAAAGGCACAGTAACTTACTACATTCTAGTTTTAAATATTTATAGAACAATTTCTAAGCAAGTACAAATTCATGCAATACCATTTTGTGTAGCTACATGTAGTGCTGACATAGTGTAAAGGAAAACAGAACTGGGTGGAGATAATTAGGAAAAATTTAGTATCATTTGTCAACATTTAAAGGTGACCAGACTTTTTCTAAGCAGAAGAGTGAGTGTATTAGCCTCTAGCTGTTATCCTTTGTCTTGTTTGAAAAGCATTTTAAAAGTTAATGGCCTGTTATTTTATACTTTGAAAACTGAGGTCTGATTACAATTAAATTAATAAAATTTTATAGAAGAATATGCTGACATCGAAGCGGAACTCTTTGTTAAATGATACCAAGGAAATAAACAGAGCTGGAGGTAGGGCCTCTGATATCATGAGCTAAATTTTGCCCCACAAGTGCTGCCTAGTGTCTTTGTACCCTATGAAGCAGCATTAGCCTTTTTACTCAGCTGCAGAAAGTGTCTCACACCAGGAGCCTATGAGCTGAGGCAGTCAAGGTTAAACCTCAGAACTAAGCCAGGTCCTCTGACAGATCACAATACACCGCACAGGATCTTCAGCAGACTGGTTACTATTCTCTCTAGAGCTTTGACACTTACAACACTCCCAGGGTAGACATTTTCTCTTTTGCTGCTGAGGCATCTAGGCCTGTCTTTAAGAAGCTATGACCTTAAACTTTGAGCCATACTCTGTCCTTAACCAGCGGGCTTCCATGCTTCTCTGTGCTGGGTGATTAAACATCTAGACCTTGCCTTCCATCCTACTTTTAAGCTACCTCTGTGGGTCCACAGAAGAGCTGGTAGTACAGAGACAGTGGCTACCCATGAGAAGGTACAAAAATCAATTTGCCAGCGCCTGGGGATGGTCTCTTGAATCTGAAAAGGCCACACCTGGTTTCAGGCTCTTAGGGAATAGAGGACATACAATCCTGGGCAATTTGGGGAGTCAACAGGCCTGTGTGAAGCTGTTTCTTTTAGAGGTGAGTAAGCATGCTGGGATGTGTTTGTGTGTTCATGTTTCAGTACTAGGGTTTGAACCCAGAGACTTGCTCATGCTAGGCAAGTGCTCTGCCACCAAGCTACATCCTCAGCCCTTTTGATTTTCTGAGAAGATCTCAGTGGCCTAGGCAAGCCTTGAACTTGCAATCTTCGGCTTCCCAGATAGCTAGGATTATGGGTATGTACCACCAATCCCAGAAAGCAAGTTGTTTCTTTGATGAAAAATACATATTTCTTTCATATAGTCAAGAGGTGATAAAAAGCAGTAACCCATTAATAACAGCAAATCAAACTTCTTCACTAAGTGAAGGACTCCATAGGGTTATCTTTTTCAGATCATTAGTTGTTCTGTAAGCACTAAAACTTTTAACTCATTTTTAAGAAACTTTTTAGATAATATTATAAATTTTCCTTCCTTCTTAAATGGGTATTATATATTGAATATAATTTTAACATTTTATTAGTGGTTCAGCTCATCAGCTAATACCAGTACTAAAAACATACAAATTACTGGTTTTTGCCAGAAAGTGTGGTATTTAATGTATTCTTAGGCAGTCATTCAGGACCAAAGTATATTAGCATGACCAGTTCAGGTAGTCTTGGGGAATATCATGAAATACTTATATAATTAATTTAATTACATGAATTAAGCAGTTTATTAAAGTGTATATGTTCAAGTCAGTTTTTGAAAAACAGAAAAGAAAATTTTTGCAGTGCTGGGGTTTAAACCCAGGTTCTCATGCATGATGGGCAAGTGCTCTATCACTGAGCTACCTCCCTGGCCCAAGAAAAAATTTTGCAGAGGAAATTCTACCCACTAATTGCTTTTTATGGGTAAAGAAAAGCAGAGGCAAAGTCTCATTTTATCTTAACTGTTAAGCACCATGGTCTGCTAATCCATAGGATCAGGAACTACTGAGGCAGGAAATTGAGCAGATCAGTACCATTTGTATAGGAATGGCCTCATTGTATAAGAAAGGAAGTGTTGTATGTTGTCTCTTCAGCTTGACTATGGGCTCTTCTAGAGCAAGGACCATGTCATATTCAGCTTTGCATCCTAAGCACAGTGCATGAGACATCATAAGTACTTAATATGGTTGAATGGATGGTGATTAATGTTATTTATGGATTAGAAAAGCATGCTTCTATTTAAGTAAGCTGTACAAAGTATTATTGAATATTTACTGTAAATATGTATTAACATTAAAAAATTGGAAGGTCTTTATGTCCCTGGTGTATTATCATCTTTATGAGAAGAATCTATTTTAGTTTCTGTAGAGCAGTTAGAAAAATGAGTTTTGAATATTTGAAGAAAGTGTTCTGTATTGTCACTTTGTTTAACAGTAAAATTTTATTCTATGTTCTTACTCTGCATTGTTTACATTTTTGAAAAAATTTTTAGTCACCTACAATCAGCAAAGAATGTATTTTCTTCTCAACATCTCAGTTTAAAAAGACATACAGTTAACATTTTGAACTTTGGATAATTGCTCTTCTAAGTCATTGTCCTAACATCAAATTGTAGACCTGTGGTTCATAGCTGTGTGTCTCTCAGACATCATTTTGTCTCATGGTATTTATTCAATGTCTACACACTAAGGATGCACAGGGATTTTTTTTTATAAATCCTTTGTGCAGTAAAGTTTATTCTTAAGACTTAATTTGAAGATATCATAATTACTGGCATTTGATATTTAGCAATAAAAGAATAAATACACCAGCATTTTATGTTTCTCATCATCTATGTGTTCTCTTTTGAAAAAATTGTGTTTTTTATCAAAACTCTTGCCCTTACAAAAGTAAGATCTTAGTCATTTTTAAATTCTTGATTCTAAAAGCAGCCTTCCATTTTCATTCATATAATCTGGATGAAAGTTAACGCAAGCCTCAGAATGAAATATTTTAAATGAGGCTCCTGTGTTCTCACTACTCTTTTGGAAATGGCCAGTATATGAATGAACAAAGAGTATTATCACGGTTCCTTTCATTAGAGTCTGACAAAATTCTTCTGTAAGTTCATCTTTCTTTTTAGGGATTCTTGAAAATGTTTTAACCATAACATTTGGTTTATTCTTGACCTTTTGCCATAATGCATCCTATTGTGTTGCCAACACCAACTTCCGCACCATTCTTTCCCTCTCCCTCTTATTATCATGGGCCCCAAAATAACTGGCTGAGAATTTAGCTCAGTTCCTGATTGGCTAGCCTCCTTCCACTTCTCACCACCGATCCTGTTGCACTACAGTTAAAAGCTAAATGACTGGTCAGCTAGGCTACTTTTTAAAAACAGCTTTATTGAGATAAATGCCATAAAATTCACCTATTTAAAGTATGCAATTCAGTGTAAACAATTATTCTTTTAATATCTGATCAGAGTATACGTAAGCTTTAGTATCATCTAACCTTTTAAGTAGATGTACCTATGATAAAAGACAGGGAGGGGAAATATGTTATTTCACAACTATATTAGATCAAGTAATTTTTACAATTGAAATGGAGTTGAATAACATTTATTTTATCAAACTGTGGCAGATGAATTCAGTGAGAAAAAGCCTGTATTTCAGAGCCTAATATTGCAATTTGTTATAGTTGAGTGGCATTAAAAAAATGGCTAGAGGAAGTTGTAATTCTAATTGCAAAGCAAGTTAAATTACATACTTTAATTTCCCACTAAAGAGGAGAAAAAAATATCTTCTTAGTTTTGTTTTGCTAAAGATTAATGGATAACCAACAGTTGTCCCTTATAATTAACTAGATGCTTCTCAAACTTTTCTACTCACGTGTTACTAACGCTGTAGTGGAGGGAAAATGCAGAAGGATCTAAGAGTACAATCCTATAATTGGCTCTCTGTGGTATAAAATTAAAGTCTTTCTCTTAAATTCATGTATATAGGTCTTGCATTCCATTAATCAGATATTGTAAAGCCAGTTCTCCTCTTCAAGGTATGAAACTAAACTGTAAAAGAATTGGACTATAACAATATAAAATATTTTTATTTCTAAAACACATTGATAGAAACTTTATAGCAGCTGGCCTGTAGACTAGTGACAGACTGAGGTGATGCTTTTGTCCATCCGTTGTGAAAGGAGACAAAAAGCTTGTAAACAGCATTATCTTTAACTATAAATTAAAGATTATGTATGATACTAGAAAGCTGCCTGCTGCCCTTTATCAAAGAGCTTCCCCTTCTTTGGATTGTGGAAATCCATATTTAATTTCCTTTACCATTGCCAGATTGTCCCTCCTTAAATGACTTTTTGTAACTGATACTCCGGTAAGCCATGAGGGTTCCATGTTTCCCCATCCCCTTACCACCACCAGAAATACCTGATTTCAGCGTTCTGGCAGACCTGTTGGGTATAAACTGGTATTTTATTATAGTTTTCATTTCTCAGATTATTCATAAAATTGTACATCCATATCATTTTTTGCCATTTTGAATTTCATTTTGCCAATTACCTATAGATATCCTTTACTCAACTTTCCATTGAGTGTCCTAGTTTTTCTTATTGAGCCATCAGAATTTCTTGTATATTCTTGATTAGGGATCAGCAAACTATAGCCTTGTAGATTAAATCCTGCTTGGTACTGATTTTGGTAAAGTTTTGTTGAAACACCTAGCCACATTCATTCATATATGTATTGTCTTAGGATGTTTTTGTTTTACAATGGCTGAGTTGAGCAATTGCAGCAGAGACCACATAGCCCACAAAGGCTAAAATATTTGCTATATTTTTCAAATGTACAGAATAACCCATGTTCCAGATATCTATCTGTTATCCACTTAAGATGTTGCAAATAGTTTTTGCAATCTGTTACTCATCTGTAAATTTTATTTATGAGTTGTTGAATAAAGATCTTTACTTTGTTGACTTGTTTGTGTGTTGTGAATCACTGAAAGAGTCCTATCCTGTCTCAAAGTTACAATAATATTCTCCCACCTTTTCTCCTATTTGCCTTAGAGCTGCACTTGCATGATGAGATCTTTAATTTCTGAACCAGTATCCAGGTTTGTTTTTCTGTATAGACTGAACTATCCTTAAAATAGACATATTTTTTTCTTTTAAATAAAATGGCTTCTGTAAGTCTCTTAATATGCTACCTAGCATATTCAAATTACTATATTCTTACTTTAGAATTCAGAATTCTGACATGCTTTACCCTGATAACTCAGTCCTCACTGGTAGTAGACCTTGCCTCCTTTTGGTATTCCTGCTGCTAGGTTTCCAGTGCCTTCGGGGTAGTTCTGGTTGTCCAAAGTGACACTCAGGCCATGACCCTCTTAAGCATTTTTTGTCCTGATCAAATTGGCCAAAAATTATAATATTTAAATGTTGGCTAAGTGTTTTGCTTACTGCCATTTACTCACAATAACTGTGTTTATGGCCATGTTCCTTGATGGGTTATATTATACATAAACAAGCTAAAGTTCAAGTTTGGCAATGTATTATAAGGATTTTTCCATGTTATTAATACTCAATGACTATATAATAATGCTGTGTTAAATTTGCCATGATTTAATCACTCCCAAAGGAAATAGTCTTTTTTTAAAATTTTTTTTATTTTTTTAAATTTTATTTTAAAGGGGGTAAAATTAAACGCAACAAAACAGAACAGAATTGGACATAAGAAAGCATAAATTTCAAAGCTAGACAACCCGAGATCTTCACTATCTGTCATATTGTCTCTTGTTTGCTTCCAAATAGTTGTCCATATCTTTGCATATGGGGAGCTCATACTAAATAACATAGCCAATCTTTTCACAAGATGTGTAGTTCACTGGTTCCCACTTGCTAAGAGGGAGGGGGGACACGGGATAGGGGACAGGACAACATGAGATGTTTCATTCTCAGCCCATGCACTGGCAGGTAAAAACAAAACAAAGCAAAATAAAACAATTCCTAGAAAAGCATGAGGCAAAAAAGTCACATAAAACCGCAATACAAGAGCTGGGGATTTAGCTCAGTGGCCTAAGCGTCTGCCTGGCAAGTGCGAGGTTGTGAGTTTGATTCCCGGTACCAAAAAACAAAAACAAACAAACAAAAATAAACCGCAATACAAGGGGATCTACAATGGTTACCATGGTGTCTCAGCAGTGTATAACAACATTAATAAAAATGAAGCATTGGAGACATTATAAGACTTCAAAAGCAAATAATAAACCAGAGTGGGTATCTTAGTGAATCTTGTCATCTTCAGTGTAGTTGCCTATACTCTTAGACATGATACTATCAATCATAACAGATTTAAATAAAATCAGTCAATACAAAGTAGCAATCTAACAAACCAGACTCAAGATCAATCATAATAAGACAGTATAAGTTATAAAGGGCTTCAGATTAAGTTGATAGGAAATTTAGGGGTGATTACCGTAATATGTCCTCTTATTTTTGGGATAGCTGACCATGTCCTCAAGTCTAGTGTAAGTAGACAAACTGGAACAGCACATAATTCATCCAAGCAGAGTGGTGAGAATAATGTAAATTCTAAATCTTGTTACCCCATTAACAGTATCCTCTGCCTCCCTTTTTTAGACAATTCCTCCCCTTTCACTC